>JAKWJA010000579.1:0-37248 GCA_027704765.1 Solanum habrochaites
ATTAAACTATTGCCTAGGCTTTAAATAAACCGCCATATTAAAATGCAAAAACAATCAATACCCCAATTGTCACAGCTACCAATTAGATCTTGAGGGAAAGGCTTTTCACTCGTAGATTCAAATCTCTATAGAGGAATGATTGTGTCACTATTATCTATAGTGATAGAAGTCGACATTGTGTTTAGTGTGGGTCGAGTGCTCGATTTCAACTACATCTCCTTAAGAACCTCAGTTACAAGTTGTTAACTGCTTCTACGCTACCTTAATGGAGACCCCAAACTTGAGACTCTAGTACAGACAAAAGGTAGCAATTTTAAATTAAGACCTAGTAAAGATTTTTTTTAGCACTATGAAAGAAATTTAGTGGACATTGAGAATACTTCATGTTTGGATAACTGTCTAAGTCCATTATTATCGTCTTGTGACAACAAAGTAAAAACAACTCTTTCTTAGTTCTACTAATATTTTGAACAAACTTATATGTGTTTAGCATTTATGTTTCCTACTAACTTTCTATGCGTCCATGCAACAACTCAGAGAAGCTTTTGGTGTGGTAAAACACACTGTATGTCTAACATCACTTTTATGTTCGACAATGCTAGTTCACTAAACCCATCCAAAACCACTCCCAACATAAGGAGAAAATACATTGACCTTCGACTATCACTATTATTTAATGGATGGGCAATGTAGAAGAGTAAGGTTTAACTCCATAACTTATTGCACTAGTGGAAAACACATCATTGATATCGTCGCCAATGCAGTAGCAAGAAGAACACTTTGAAAGGAAATAATTTTGAAACGAAGGATGATTAAAATTGAGCCGTACAAACCCGCTATAACTACTAAAAAAACTGCATAAAGGCACAAAAGCTCAGATTAATTTTTATAATCCCGTACTTCTTCTGCAAACATTGGTAGAAACGTTATAACAAAGTAATTTTTTTCAGAAGAAAGATAACACCTAAAATCTAAAGATTGGATCAAAGACTGTCCTAAATAACAAGTCGTATTCAACTCTTGATTCAAAAGGTTAGAATTCAAAACTAATGACCAATAACTTGTCCTTCAACAAACGTGTCACAATAAAAACTAAACTATAACCGTCATCACTCAAATACGTACCCATACTTTGTTCAAAAACTAACACACAACTCTCACACATCATCGTGAAGCCTACGACGTACCTTTGTTCCAAGTGATAGTCTTTTGCATTCTAGGACTTCTATGTATAAACGCAACCAATCTGCTCCACTACCACTAAATACCCAAAGCCCCCCGAAAACTACGATGTCTGGTGGCGAATCCCGTCCTCTACTAACTAAATATACACTGCCTATGCTACACATGAACTCCATCAACCACGAAGATTGCTCACCAACACCCGCCAGAGAGTCCAGCAATACTACAATAACCTACTGTTATATTGTTCATAGATTATCTTATTGGAACACAAACACACGAACCAATCATCATAGATCTAACACGTTATGAGAATAAGCTTGTTTGCTCGAGGGTTCCAATCCATTTTCCTTTCTATCTTTGCTATGTATGACATTTGTGTTTAGGAACAAACTCAGTAGAGTTTTTTTTACTTTGACTCGGTTGGTGGGTTTGGTTCGATTATTTTTTACAACAACCCGTTGTTTTGGGGTACGATTTCGTGGTTGGACTGATTTTTATCACTTGGGCGCTCTAGTTAAGGCATAAAGTATTAGACTACTAAGGATGTTTTCGGTAAGATGTGCAACTGGTCTGCCATTTGTCCTGATCCTACCCTCCAAGGGGAAAAGCAATTATGCACCACTTTAAAGGCTTTTGTCATCTGGATGCTAAGAACAAAGCTTTGTGCACTAAGGCGTCTCCTTTGACAGCAATAAATTAGTTTCATATCTCTTATGGTCTTGAACATTTTGATTTTGGAGGAAGGGAATGTGTGTTTGTAAGGTTGACCTTGCTTTAGATCAGGAATTTCTATTAGTTGAAAAATCTACAAACTCTATTAATCTTAGAGGACACTAGGACTTTCTGAAAAATTATCATACCTTACCTTTCCTTCCGCATCCACTCCTCCCTAGTTTTTCTAATACCTGGTGCTCCCTATTGTCTATCTTGCTTATATTCTTTTCTTTTTGTTGCATTGGCCCTATGTTTTTTGATTTATAAGGTTTCTAGTTAATGTACTTGGATTTTAGTTCCAATTGTTTTACCCTTGATAGTATTGTTATCTGCAACCCTGAGTATTTAATTATTTTATGCTTTATGGATATATTCTATGATGTGAGAAGGGGGATGGGTGTTAGGTTGAATATTTTCCTATCCCTTATAACATTGTGATTTTTCCGAGTTCTATGTTTGCGTAACACTTTACAGTAGGTTAAAATGCACACACAGATTCATTGGTTTGTCATTGTCATTAGAGGGGATTCTTTAGACAGATATAGGTTTTGAAAAGTGACCCGTGCAAAAAAGGTCCACAAATATGACCATAGAAAGACCAAATCTGAACTTGGCATAGACAGAAATAATAATGATGAGGCGGTGGTAATGATACATTACTCGAGTCCAGTCCCATGAGGAAAAGGAACCGCTGGAAGTATTCAAAGTCCCCCGTGTAAAGGAATCTATAAGTTTTGTGAAGTAGATTTTAAGTAGGAATACACTCTTTGTCTATAAACAAGAAAGTTTTTCTCCAAAGAAAAAAATTTTATGTTACTTACATAGAGATTATACAGGTAAACATATTTTACTATGAGAGAGTTCAAATGAAGTTTTTGTTGAAGTGTCTGCGAAGAACACGCTTTAAGACATGAAAATGTATCTACTTAGTAACGGCGGCTTTTAGACATCCTAGGATCTTAAACCTAGTGGCTCGACTACCAATTTCCATGCCCCTGATATTTCCGAGACACGGACGAACACAGGACCTATGATCAGCAGACTTATCCTATGATAACCTGCTGCATGATCATGACATACTAGAGAAAATAATTTAGTGCGAAGCTAAACCATAATTTAAATGAAAATATGGGGAACACCCATATACTATAACTGAGATATATGAAAATGATGAGTTAATATAGAGAAGATATAAACTCACCACTAAGATGAACTAACTATGTATGAAAATAGCCTCTAAACTAGCGTTTTGGAACTGCTGACGACAGGTCCCAGTCGTGAGAGGTCTAGCAACACTACAACTAAAGGCTGTACTAAAAACCTGAAACTCATGACTATTGCCCTCGGAGAATAAGGACTCACCACAGATTCTGCTGAACTGGAGATCGGAGTTGATCTAAGCGTGATCTGGATCTGAGAACTTGAACCTACTCCCGAGAAGATGTACACACACATGCCGTTCGGTAACTGAAAATGCCTAAGCATGTCTGATAGAGTAACCCCCAAAGTATACACTAACGAAACAAACAATAAAGCAATGTTATAATTTGAACATGATATACTGAATGCTGAGATAACTGAATACAATGACTAATTTATAACATGTTGAAATCGAATACTGGATATACTGATAAATGGTCAATGCAATGGAATCTGTTTGAAGTGCGGGAGCTACTAATAATCGATAATAAAACCACATGAGCTAAATGTGGAGTCTGATGTACACGCCCCATCGAGAGGACCCAATATACTTTGTCAGAAATATAAATGCATACTGGCGTGATCACTAAGCTGATGCCCATAGAGGGGACTTACAACCTACTTGGATAGTATTTCTGGGACTATGTGGGTACGTTGAACCCTAGTCCAACTCGGTATTATTGTACTCCAAATGAATTAAGTAGTTAACTGATTATGACTGAGTTTCTGTAAATACTAGACAACTCAAACTAAACATGCAGACTTAGAATGCAACAAATAATATGATAATAATGCATTAATAACTGAGGCATGTATAACTGAATAACTGAAATATCTTACCTAGCATGTGTAATTTAAGAACTGAAAAAATACATTGCTAGGGTTCTGAAATTCATGCGATAAACTGAATATTAACCTTATAATCTGATTCAAATCATTCCAATAGCTAAGAACCCAATAATTCTAACATTTAAGAAACTCGAAGTCTAGTCATGATATGGGAATCAAGAAACTGACTGAAAAACTTAGGTACCTAATGGGTGAAAAGAACCCACTAGTGAAATTCCACGTACCTAGTGATGAATTCCATGGAGAAATACTTAGATTACAGGGCTGGAACTGATGGAACCTTGATGCGTTCTTGAACTAGGGTTATTAACCTTTTTTTTTCTCCACTCCTACTTCTAATTTTAAGTTATAGTTAATCATTTGACTTTTTGGTAGGTTTTTTACTTATGTTTTTAGCTTAAATTGAGTAACATCTCATGATTTAGGGTTTAAACAATTGCTTCTTAGGGTTAATAAAATTAGTAAAAGACCAAAATACCCTAAAAATAATTGATGTCAGAGTAATCAAGGATTGGACTTACGGTCCGTCGTTGCAATCGTGTTCCACATCGTTTGAGCTTATTGAAAGGCCCTTCACTAAAATGGGGTATAACTTTTTACTCTAATGTTAGATTTTAGCAAACTCATTCGGCGTTTGGAAGAGGATGTCAATTATCTCTATCATATCATAGGTCATATGAACCTAATTAATTTTGTTCTAAATAGTAATGAAACATGTAAAGTTGACCAATTATCAAGTTCTCTCCCTTGTAACAAACTTAACTTCACTAACGGGCCGTAGGTCCATCTACGGATCAATACTGGTCAATCACATGGTTCCTTTCAGAGGCTGGGTAATGTTGTCTTATCCACTGCACAGATAACTAACCGTGTTCTGACTTTACGGACTTAGGTCTGTTCTGGATCGAGACTTAGCTAATTCTTTTTATGATTTGCCTTTGGGAGGGGCTACAGTGGTGAACCACGGACCCACAGTACGGGTCATAGATCAGACTACGGTCCGTAGATTACACCTACAATTTCTGAAAACTGAAGTCTGGTTTATTTTTGGATATGAAGTGTTACCTTATATTCCCCTTGGGAACATTCATCCTCGAATGAAGACTAGACTTGTTGAAATGGAGGAAGAGGATTGCAATCCCTAAAAATAAATACTGAGAACTGAATTTCTGACTGAATGCAGTTCCAAGAACATGCAATTATGCTGAAAATGCAAGTACAAACCGAGGGAATATGATTCTAAGGATGAATTCACGCAGGAATGACTAAAAAAATGAAGCGGAAACTATTCCTCAGTTGAGTGGAATCGGAAAAGAAGAGGTGAGGATACTTGGGTTGTCATGGCTGCTTCTGCTCCCAGTTCTCCCGCTACGGACGACATCCTCCATAAATCTTGACTGAGCGACATCGTTTTTTCTCAAATTTCAAACCTGACAATCAAGAATCTTAACTGGTACAATCCTTACTAGGAAGAAGGTTACTTTCCAACACCACACTCTTAAATGGCACTAATGAATGCTGGATCACCCATTACACTTGTGTGAAATTTTGATGCACTGGATGCTAATTCTGCTGCAACTCTAACTAAATGCCACTTTGCCACCCTTTTCAAGATCTTGTAAGGGCCTACATATCTACAAATGACTTCCCTTTCTTGATAAATCTCATCAAATCTCATCACCCACCCCTCATACGTGGACACAATTCAGGAAAACCAATCATCAAATCAACTTGAACTCTGTTCCCTTTTCCCTCTAAATCTACATAGATTTCTGACATCCACTCTGGCCTGCCTAATTCTATATCTAATGAGTTGCAACTTTTTCCATAGCATAAAGACTGAATCTGGTCCCTTATCAAAGATGGCTTCACCTACCTTTAAAAGCCAACCAACATATCTACATCTACGGCCCATATAGTGACTCATAAGGGGCCATCTGAATGTTGGATGATAGCTATTGTTGTAGCGACCTAAATACGAGGAAGGTGATCACCCAAATATCCTTGAATTTATCACAGGCAAGCTCTAACATATCCTCCATCCACGTTCTGAATGGTATGCCTGCCTGTCCCTCCATCTGCATATGAATGTTGTGCTAATGTTGCTGATTACCAAGACCGTTCTGAAATGACTTCCAAAAATAAGAGGTAAACTAAGGACCTATATCAGATATGATAGACAAAGGAACCCATGCAACCTCATAATTTGAATAATGTAAAGCTTGGCATAGTCCTCTGCCGAATTTGTAGTCTTGACCATCAAAAGCAAGAAGACTTAGTCATCCTATCAACTATCACCCATATGCAGTCATGTTGTTTGCGAGTACGACGTAACCCTATGATGAAATACATATTGATCACTTCTCACTTCTAAGTAATAATATCGATCTCTTGAATCATACCCCCTAGTTTCTGATGTTCTACCTTGACTTGCTGGCAATTGGGGCACTTACTCATAAAATCTTCTATATCCTTCTTCACGTCATTCCACCAATAGACTTCTCGAAGAGCACGGTACATCTTATTGGCACCTGTATGTCATAGAAATATCTAGATTATGAGCTTCTCAAGAATAGATGCGGTCTCACTCACCCACATTAGGAACACACAATCTACCTTGGTAGCGAAGTATACCATCTATCCTTTGGGAGAAAACCTTCACTCTCTGATTGTGGATTGTACCCTTAAGTTCAAGCAAGATTGGATCACTCTTTTGCTTTTCCTTAACCTCCACTACCAAAGAAGATTCTTCCCCATTCTGAACTGTTACACCACTCTCTGATATGCTCATAAGGCGAACTCCCAAGTGAGCAAGTCTGTGAACATCCTTCACTAGTTCCTTCCTTTGTTCCTCAACATGGGCTACACTACCCATAGATAATCTTCTAAGAGAATATGCCTAATTTGCTTCCCAGATGGTAATTGCACACTCATATCAATAATCCTTAAGGAGCTCAAGCCATATCCTCTGGAGAAGATTTAACTCTTTCGGGGTGAACACATATTAAAGGCTCTTATGATCAAAGAGAACATCTACGTGAACACCATACAAGTAGTGTCTCCAGACCTTGAGTGCAAACACCACTGCTGCAAACTCGAGGTCATGAGTGGGATGGTTCTTCTCATGTACCTTAAGTTTTCAAGAAACATAAGCTATAACTTTACCTTGTTGTATCAACACATAAACTAGGCCAACTCTTGATCTATCACAATAGATCACATAACCATCTAAACCCTTTGGTAGATTCAAGACACAAGTTGTAGTCAATCTAATTTTTAATTTGCAAAGTTTTTCTCTCAATCATCTGACTATTGAAACTTGAAAATATTTTGAGTTAACCTAGTCAATGGTGAGGTGATGGATGAAAATCCTTTCACGAACCTTCTGTAATAACCCGCTAGAACTAAGAAACTTCTGATATCTATAGGTGCAGAGATAGGTCTGGGTCATTGTTTTACTACTTCATCTTCTGCTAATCCCACTCAATCCCCTCGCTATATACAATGTGACCAAGGAAGAATCGTATTACAATTACAACAAATAAAATTTTACGAACTTAGAGACTGCTTGACGATATTTGAGAGTCTACAAAACAAACCCCAAATGACTCACATGTTCTTTCTCCTCATATCCTAAGTGATGAGGATATCATCAATAAGACAATAACGAACAAGTAACGTACTATTTGAACACTCTATTCATCAAATTCCATGAAAGGCTTGCAGGAAGCATTTGTAGTCGCAAATGACATCCTACAATTCATATGACCATACCGAGTGCTTAAGGAGGTTTTTTGGAATGTCACGATCCTCTGACTCTGTTCCTTGATTATAACCCAATATGAAGGTATCTATTTGAAAAAGACTACAAACTGAAGTTTTTGTCAAACAAGTCATCAATCCTTGGGATGGAATACTTTATTCTTGCAATGACCTTATTCAATTGTCCTATAGTCCAATGCAACATTTGAGAGAACCCTCATTCTTTCTGCTTTAATAAACAACACTGTTGCATCCCATGGTGAAATACTAAGTGTGATGAACCCTTATCTAGAAGGTCTTTCAACTGATATTTCAATTCCTTAAGCTCAGTGAGAGATGCCTATTAGGAGGAATAGAAATAGGTTGAGTATCTAGAAGAAGATCAATTCAAAAATTGATTTCCCTTTCAGGAGGGAATCCGGAAAGATCTTCTAGAAATATTTCTGGAAACTCACTTACTACTCTACTGGAACTGAATCAAGAGCTGGGGATTGAGAGTTCGCACCCTTTAACCACACTAATAATAGATATTACCTTAAGATTATCTTTTTGTCCTTAAGGTAAATAAATACCTAGACCTATAGGCCTAAGCTCAAACCTTCACTCATAATATTGTTAATTTGGAAACTGAAAACAAACAATCCTTGTTCTACAATCGTCTGAGGCATAACAGAAATGTAACCGATCCATGCCTAAAATGACATCAAAGTATACCATTTCTAACTCTACAAGATCTGTTGAGGTGACTTTTTAAGAGACTGTGACAGGGCAATTTCTGTATACCCGTTTAGCTATAATTGGGTCATCAAATGGAGTAAAGATTGAGAAAGGTTTCGAGAGAGTTTCAGGACTAACATTGTATTGGACTGCTATGTAAAGAGTTACAAAGGAGAGAGCAGCCCCTAGATCTAACAATGCATAAACATCAACCTGAGCCTAGCGAGCTTGAAGAGCATACAACTTGTTCTTGAGTTGAACGCCACCTGTACCAGATGAGATACCCTGAGTCGGGTGACTTTCTGTTGCTGCGGAAGTTGTAGAGTGAGCTCTACCATTACTATCTCTTTAACCCTATCTAGAAGGACAGTCCTCAACCTGTGACCAGACTGACCGCATCCCAAACATCCTTCCTTTCCTGTGAGGCACTCGCCTGGATGGTTCTTACCATACTTAGGGCAATTGGGATAAGTCTTGGTGCCTAAAACACTTCATTGAGACTTAGAGCCTGGTGACCTAACCTTCAGATCATACTTTATCTTGGAGGATGGAACACTAGCTGACACAGGGTTTGGGTTGAAGAATTATGCTAAAATTGCGAGCAATTTCCACCACTCGACTTCTTCTGAGAGTATTCATAGTTCCCAGTCCTAGCCTTGTTATTCTCCTTAGCTTGTTCGCTAAGGTTATCACCCTTAACCTATTGATCATGAGTCATAAGCCTGGAGATATTCATGTATCCCAGTAACATAACATTTTGGCACCCTGTTTTCACCAAATCTTACATTTTATACAAGAGATTATTCATCTGAGACTTGGAGTCAGCAACCATGTGAGGCGCATACCTAGATAGTTGGTTGAACTTAAGCTCATACTCTTGGACTGTGATGTTACCCTGCCTTAAGTTCATGAATTCCTGGGCCTTTTTTTTCCTCAAATCTGTTGGGAAAAACCTGTCCAAAAAGGTCTCACTAAAGTAATCCCAAGTAATAGGAGTTGCATTTGTACCACTATTTTCCTTCCACTAAGTGTACCAGATATGTGCAACATATTTTGGCTGGTATGATGTCAACTCAACTCGATCATTCTTAGTGACCTGCATCACATCAAAAATCTTCTTATCATCAATCCTGAAATTCTTGGGATCCTCATGTCTGGCAATCCTAATAACTCAACGAATCATCTTAATAAAGTTACAGACCCTAGCTGTTGTTGATCCACCATTTGCATTCACATGAGCTTGAACTCGCTAATTGTTCTGGTTGGTGATACGCCGAGCTAACATTTGAATTGAATTCCTGAATTCAACATTGAAGACTTCCTGATCTGGGAGTGGAGGAGCTGAGTTTGCATTTCAGGCATTGACATTCCTGGAGTTAGCTCTACGAAGAGGCATGAGCTGAAACATAGAACGTCGAGTTAGAATGGAATTAGATCTTACCTTACACACGATTAGAGTAACAATAAAATGATGTTTTTCTAAAATACTTCTTAGCCTCTCTCTCATTAAATGTGGTGCACTTCACACCCATAAAAATGAATCTACTTGGTGCGAAAAAAGTATCATTCCACGAGCTATCCCCGAGACGTGAAAAAAGGACCTAGGACCACAAGTGATCCCAAGCTAACTCTGTTAGCATGATCATGAGCATACTAGGGAAAATAAACTGGTGCGTAAGCTAATCATAACAAAATTAAAAGATAGGGATACCCATTTTACTAAAAATACCGGAAAGAAACCATGATTTTTGTCCTCGGGAATGAGGACTCATCACTAACATCGACTTATCGTGCTCTGGATGCTGAGAACCCTGTCCCCTTTTCACAAGAGAAATAGTGCACGTAAACAGCGTCAATACTTGAAAAGGTACTGAGCATGTAGGTAGAGTTCGGTAAAACTATACATGTTTAGCAAGCAATAAAACAATCAATATAATTTGAAACATGATATCCTGAATAGCTCGATATTGAATGTAATGACCATTTATAACACGCTCAACTGAAACTAGATATACTATACTGCTAAATAGTCCAAAGCAATGGAATATATTTGAATTGTAGATCTTATAATAACCAATAATCAAACCACAGAGGTAAATATGGGTACATTTACTTCACAAGTCAAAGAGGACACAATATACTTTGGCCCTTGCCAGAGTTTTAAAGCTGCCTGCGTGATTACAATATTTTTTGGGATGCCCACAAAAATGACCTTACACCTACATTGGTCCTAGCAGTTCTTGGACTATTTGATACGCTGACCCTAGTCCCAGTAGTATTCTGCTACTCCAATGAATTAATGGTTTACTGATCAGGATGAATATCTGGTATACTGGATAGCTCAAACTGAACATGCAAAACTTAGAATGCCATCCTTTGTAATATGCATTAATTACTGAGGCATGTTATAACGAATACTAAAATATCTGATCTACATGTTATTCAAAGAACTAAATAAATACTTCTCAGGGATCCTAAATTCATGCGATAATTTGAATATTACGTTGTAGTCTCAGAATAATGCGAATACTAAGAACCCAATAATTCTAAACATTTAAGAAACCCTAAGGTCTAGTCATGATAGGGAATCACAAACTTACTGAAAGTAGGAACTAAGGGTGAAAGAACCCACTAGTTTAATACCAACCACATGACTGGTGTTGATTCCACGGAGAATCTTTAGATGTACGGGGTTTTAGACTGGATGGAACCTTGGTGCATTCTTGATTTGGGTTCTTGATCTTTTTTTCTTCTTTCCTCTCTTGCTTTAATTTTCTATGCTTGATTAAATGATTTGACTGAGGTAAGTTTTAGTTTATGTTTTTCTAAGGCATAAACGATCTAAAATCTTCAATGATTTAGGGTTTAAATGACGCTCTTAGGGATAAAAACTAGTTAAAAGACCAAAACGACCCTTAAATAGTTGTTATCGACCATCGACGGATTGGCTAAACTCTAATAAATCGTTCAAATCGACATATTGGACTGACAGATCGTCGTTCGACGAGCTTTCGACGGTCTGTCGTTTGGGTGGGTGGTCCATCTTTTCAAGTCTGCTTGGACATTCCTTCATCTAAATGGTTTATAACTTTTTACTTTAGTTGGATTTTAGCAAGCTTAGCGGCGTTTGGAAAGATATTCAATTACTATCATATCAATATGCAATAACACACCTAATTCATTTTTTGCAACTGTTAATACCATTTGAAAGTTGACCCAATCATAAAATTCCCCCCCCCTCAACTAACAGTTAACCTTCACCTACGATCTGTACGTCCATCTGCAGATTGTACTGGTCAGTCGTGATTCCTATTAGAGACTGGGTAATGGGGTCTTGATCCATGGACCATAGGTATGTCCGTGGGTCCAGACTAACTATTAATTTTTCCCCCCCCCCCCCCCTGCGCTATGGTTTGGGAGGGTCTACAATGGTGAACCACGGACCCACAGTGCGGCTGTAGATCAGCTATGGTTTAAACGTCGATTGGGGACCGTAGATTGCAACCTCTATTTTCTGCTAAAAAAGTGAAGTCTGGTCCTATTTTTTTTTTTGTATACGGGGTGTTACACACGTAAGTCCGATTTATGACTGTTTGTTGTATACCTCCTATTCGGAAGTTTCCAGTATGAAAGAGTTTCCCAAAGTATTGCCAAGATAATCTTCCTAGAGTCCAATCCGAATAGAGGGATAGATTTTGGTATATATCTTCTTTCAAGAACTCATCCCATCTCTAGTCCTCTATACCAAAATCGCACATCAAGAAGTTAAAAGGAGTTGAAAGACAACAGAAAGATCTGTTTACATAAAGGTTTCATCATTTCAACCAGTGTCTCCACTCACCTTGGGGCCTCCGGTCTTGTTTGTATGGAAGGTATGGTTCCCTTAGGATTGTGTATAGACTGACAGTAATTGATTAAGTTCCATCAAGAATAAGTACCTCTTCAAGGATAGATGATCTTTTCGACCACTTCAGGGTTCTTCCTGCTTTCCTTGAAAATTGATGTCAAGATCAAGGCTACTTACCATCATTGAAAGTTATGGAATGTGATACCAATATCTTTAGAACCATAATATGGCATTATGAGTTTTTGTTCTTCATTTGCTTGACCATGCGCCTGTATGATTCATAATCTTATGAAAAAGTCTTCAAACTTATTTAGATCTGTTTGTTATCGTCTTCATTGATGGTCATACAATTTATTCCAGGATTAAGAGAGCATGCTAGTCACCTCCAGGATAGTTTCTTTCAGATTTGAAAGATTAAGAGTTATATGTCATATGCTCCAAGGTAAGTTTTTTGGCTTAGTCTGTGGGGCATTCTTGGCTACATTGTTTTTTGGTGATGGGATTAGAGTTGAAACACAAAAGATGAAAGCAGTTCAGAGTTGGCCTAGATCCATGTCTCCAACTGATATAAGATGTTTCTAGGGTTTGTCTAGCTACTATCGAAGGTTTGTTGAGGGGTTTTCATCTATTTTATCTTCTTTGACAAAGTTGACTCAGAAGACACTTAAATATCAATGGTCTGAATCTTGTGAGAAAAGTTTTCAGAATCGAAAAGAGTTGACTACTGCCCCAGTTGTTGACCTACAGGAAGTACTCAAGGTTGTGGTGTATTATGATTGATGCATCAACTTTGGTTTTGGGGGTCGTTGTTCTAATACGAATGCGAAGTTTCTAGCTTATGCTCCAGACCGTAAGGTTCATGAGAAGAATTTATCCACTGATGACCTTAGAGTTTATTTGTTTGTAGTTTTCCACCTTGAAGATATGGTGTCACTACTTGTATTATGTTCATGTTGATATATTCACTGATCACAAAGAGCTTACAATATGTTGTTCACCTAGAAAGAGATCAATTCCAGACAAAGAGATGGTAGAATTTCTACGGATTATGACATGAGCATTCATTACTAACCAGGTAAGTCGAATATGGTTTGTTTATATGCCTGAGCAGGTTGTCTTGGTATACCTCCTCTAGAAGAAGAGAATAAAAAGAAAGAACACTGCAAAAGTCTGCAGACTTGCCACGCTTAGGGTTTCGATTTAATGGATTCCCATAGGAGGAGTAGTAAGTGACCAATGGGGATGACTCATCATTAGTGTAAAAAAAAATTAAAAGAAACAAGACCAAGACCCATGTTTCTTTGAATTAAAAGGCAAAGTTCATAAGCACAGAGAGGAGCTTTGAAAAGGGGAATGGTGTCTTTAGATATCAACGTATGTTTTTGTGTACTATGGTAATGGAATCCAACAGAGGATTGTTGAGGAAGCTATACTTAAGATATTCCAATCATCCGTGTTCCGCAAATATGCATCATGATTTTCAAGAAGTATATTGGTTGAATGTATGAAGAAGGTCCAATTTCCGGATTTGTCGCCAATTGCCCAATTGTTAACGATGTTAAAGTAGATCACTAGATCACCAAAGCCTGAAGGTGCGCTCAAAATATAGAACTTTTCGGAACAAAGTGTAGATGATAACATGGACTTCATCATAGGACTGCCAAGGCCCTCATAGACATCATTATTTCATTTGGGGTTTATTGTCGATAGAATGAGAATAATCTCAACTTTTTGGCCGGTAACGACCACTCTTGCAAGAGTTAGGCAATTTATACTTCAGGAGGTGATTATACTTCCTGGCGTCCCAGTTTCAATCATTTCAGATAAAGGTACACAATTCCCTACACTTTTTGGAAGTCTTTCCAGACAGGGTTTGGGTCAATGAACTTAAGACTACCTTTTCATTTTCAGACCGGATGGGCAAGCAAAACGTACATACAAACTTTAGAAGATGTGTTAAGTCAGTCTTGATCGATTTCGTTGGTAATTGAGATGACACCTATCCTCTCAATTGAGTTCGCTAACAACATGTTAACATTAGAGCATCCAATGGCTCAATATGAAAATCTTTCTGGGAGAGATGCAGAATCTCCATTGGTGGTTTCAAAGTTGGTGAAGATAGTTTAATAGTACAGATCTAGTTCACCAAGCCATGGAGAGGTGAGGTGATCCAAGAGAGCATTGAAATGACACATATTTGTCAAAATCAACACAAATTTTATGAGAAACGTTAGAGGTTTTGAAGGTGGATGATTGGGGTATATTTTTAAAAATTCACCTATGAAGGGTGTTATAGGTTTTGTAAGAAGGGGAACTTATTCCCAGTATCATTGGTCCTTCAAGAATCTCCAGAGAATTCGCAGTGTATCTTATAAGTTAGCAGCTACCGCCAAGAGTTAGTAGTTTTGCATCCAATTTTCACATTGCTATGTAAAAATGGCAGATGTGATCCTTCTGATTGTACTAACCTTAAAGTGTTGCGATTAGGATAGCTTTATACTAATGAAAGATTCTTTTAAGTTTTAGAGTGGTGAAGTCGCAGTTGAGAACAAAGGAAGTTGCATTAGTCATAGTCTTTTGGAGGAACCAATTTGTTGAGGAAGCAACTTGGGAAGATGAAGAGGATAGGAAGAAGATATATCCACATCTCTTTGAATCCGGAGAGTATACAGATCAAGGTACTAAATTCTCTTCTTATTACTTTATAAACTATGAGTAAGTCTGTTGTACTTGTTTTGATTGTTGAGTGTTAAACTTAAGGTTACCATTCTTAGATTAGTGAAAGAAATCTCATTCAAGGATGAATGTTCGCAAGGGGGAGATACTGTAACATCTGGTAACTTGTAATATCCAATAATAAGCTAAAAAACTAAAAAATTTCACTTTGGAAAGAAAAGGGGAAAAGCTGGAAAATGCCTAAGTTTTAAAAAGTGAGTTTTGGTCATTTTTTAATGGCCATAACTTCTATCTAAGGATGAGTTAGAGGTAGTTCTTGTTATGGTTGGAAATTCCTTAAGATATTTCCAATAGCGCCAAGTTTGTGAAATTTCGATAATGTATGAGGGAGTACGCCTTTCGGAATTTAGAATGTTAAATTAAGGTCAGTCCAATCCGGATTTAAGGAGGACAAACTAGTCTTCTAAATCATTTATTTCCTAATTCATTTTAAGGGTTTAATTTGGTTAAAATAAGTTTTAGTTCAGATTAGAAAAGTTATTTCACGCTTAGGGCTTGGGAGAAAATAGAAGAGAAGAAGAAGGGAGAAAGATCAAGAATAAGTCAAGAACACCAAGGGATTCTAGTGGAATTCGTCTGGTGTAATCCCTATTAAGGTATGTGAGCTCTTTCGTGTTGAACTAATTCATCTGCACACCAATATTTCTTCAGTTCTGTAGTTTTGGAGTTGTTTACTTGATTAGAAATGAGCTCTTGATAGATCTTGTTGAAACCCTTTTGGTTGAGTTGATTGATTAACCATTGATGATGATCAGTAGTTTCCAATGTTTTTTAGTTAGATACTGTTGTGGTGTTTGATATTATTGATGATCCTAAGGGTGTAAATATAACTTGTGATGTTTAGGTAATTAGGATCGAAGATGAATAAAAAACTTTGTCAGCCATACCTGGGCAGCACCAGGCGTAGTACGCCCCATCTGCGCCGGGGGCGTGGGGCGGCGCGCCTACAGTGCGCCAGGATAGGGCCTCTGACCAACAGGTCTGGTGCGGCGTACCGCAAACGCTCTCAACCCGATGTTTTTCATCCAATTTTTGTAGTTTAGTCCTTTTAAGTCCTTCCAAGGTACACTAACATCTTCCAATGATTCTAATTACTTCTAATGATTTCTAAATACCTATAAATCATTAAAGAACTCAAACCATAACCTTGAATCCATAATTCAATTCAAGGAAAGTTAAGATCAAAAAGTCAGGAAGTAAAGTAACGTTTCTTACATCTTCAAGCTAAGTAAATAGTTTAGTTGAAGTTCCTTTATTTAAGGATTTGGGGACCAAGTATTCCAAAAAGATACTTTAAATGTTTTTCCACATTTAAACAAGTAAGGGAACTTTGATTTCAAAGGAGCCTTAGGGAGAGTTTTCAGAAAAAGAACTATATCTTTCTAAAAAAAGCATTTAGGGAAACTAAGATTTCCAAGATAGTCATTGAACAAAGTATTTTTTAAGCACTAATCTCAAACCACAAAATGAGTATGTTTTATTTAAAACATAAGCGCCCCAGTTTTTTTGGGAGTCATCTTTAGCACCAATATGGGGAGAGTTTCACAGACAATCCAACCTCATAAACCAAGTAAGCCACCATGGTATAAAAGGGTCCATACCTTTTTGAGATGAAACTTTTTTGCTCTATGATGGTTGTCATTAGAGAAACTCCACAAAAATTATTGGATTCTTATATACATCATTTTACTTGTAGTTTACATACATACCAGAGTTCATTGTATCTTGTACCTTCAGGTTTACAACATAATTTTCAAAATAGCTTTTCTTTTAAATTGCACTTGCTTTTAAATTGGTGTTTATAATTGAATGAGGTACTTATTCATGAGGTACCAGAGCCGGGGTAAGTGTTCCTTTTCAAGCTTAAGTAGTTGTTTAGAATTCCAACTCGCATACTCGTATATTCAATGTAATGATTCCAATTGGCCTATACCGTAGCATGATGCATATGCAAGCAACTAGGATCAACACTCGGTGTATCGTTGATCCAGTGAGCACCTCATAATCAGTTGGTGAGCCTCCCTTCATTTCGAAGGACATCTTTAGAATTCAGTTAATTATTTTAGTTTCAGTTGTTAAGATGATTGGGGGTCTTGTCCCAACATCCCTCGTTATTTTAGAGGCTTCATAGTCAGATTGTATGAGTTATCTTAGTCTTTTCCTTTCACTTGTAATCGACTAAGATGTGGTTTGACACTTTGGCTAATTATTATTTTTAAAGTTATTTCTTGAGTTATATCTTATGTTTAAGTCTTACGATAAGTTAAATAAGCTGGGCTAAGGATCCGATCAAGGGAAACAATGGTCATTGGATGCCGGCCACGTCTAGCGTGTAAGCTCAGGACGTGATAGTTCAAGTACTCAAGATGTAGATTGCGCTTAGATGGATTCTCGGTCTGCATTTCAGCAACTTCAATGGTGAGTCATCATACTTCGAGGACAATAGACTACTGTTCCGTTTTTATAGAGTAGTCTTTTTTATTTTTCAGTTTTTGTTAGAGTTAGAATGGGGTACATGTCCCAAAACCATCTCTGTTCTAAGCTTTTCAGACATAATATGGAAATCAACTGAATTAATTATGAAGGTAATCTTTAAGTTGTTAAATAACGTCGTGATCTGTTTTTATACTTCATACCGTTGGGTAATCCCCACTTTCAGTTATTAATGTTTAGAGCTTCCACAGAGGTACATATCCTATTCAGTTATTCTCTATATGATTGATATCTCTAGCCTGGGATTAGCTTGGGGTAACTCGTGATCCTAAGTCCCATGTTACGTTAAGCGGTAGCCTCGATCATCATATATAGTTACAATCAAATACTGAATCTGTGCAACTTTCTGTTAGGATGAGATATTTTTAAAACTTTGCTTACTACATTCATATAGTTGGAAAAAAATACGCGAAATATAATATATTAGTTGTGGCAACTATTATAGCAAAATAATAAGGCATAAATCACAGGACTTTTTTTTTTGGAATAACATTAAATGGTAAGGAAAATTTCAAATTTTGACATGGTTCCTTTTAGTAATAAGTATCATAAAACTAGAGATTTATCCAAAATAATGCAGGACTAGTTCTTGTAAATTAAGGCATCAAAAGAAATTATTGAGGTGTGATGTTTTTGCTCAGAATGACATTTATTGTTGGGAGTATATGGGTAAATCAATTGGTCAATAATTCTCTTATAGGGTGGTAGACATGACATTCGCTTTCGAGAAAATAATCAAAACGGAAAATTATAGCAACAATCCATTTATTATTTCAAGTGTGAGTGTTACAATCTTCATGATTCCTTTGAATTCGCCTTTTCAAATATAAATTCAAGGGATTTAAATCTTGATCTTGAACTTTGGATTATCTTGATCTTTATCTTGGACTTGAACTTGGACTTGGACTTGGACTTGATCTTGATCTCTATCTTGATCTTATCTGACTTGAACTTAGACTTGGACTTCATCTTGATCTTTACTTGAACTTTATCTTGATCTTGACTTTTGAGTTTAATTGAAGGACTTGGAGCTTGATCTTGAATCCGGTGGTCTTTAGCCTAACCGGTCTTGAACTGTGATTTTGGATTTGACCTTGGACTTAGACTTGATCTTGATCTGACTTGAGTTTATTTGAATCTTTGACTCTAGTTTGAATTCAAAAGGTGGCTTGGGCCTTATTTTGATCCGGTGGTCTTGATCTTGATCGTTCTTTAACTTAAACTTGATCTTGATCTTGATTTGAATTTTATCTTGATCTTGACCTTCTAGTTGAATTCAACGGTTTGAAGCTTGATCTTGAATCTGGTGGTCTTTATCTCAGTCGTTCTTGAATTTTATCTTTACTTCTTCAAATCTTGAACTTGAACACTTGAATTCTTGAATCCTTGAAGTTTGGAATTCTTAAATTTGTAGAGAAATTTATAACTTTTGATCCGCTCTTCTTTCTCAAGATTCTTGTTTTGAATTCTTGGTCCTCTTTCGCACTTTATGAGACCCCTATTTATAGTTTTTATATAGGGTAGTTTCTATTGGAAACACTAACTTCCCTTCACCCAATTAGATTTAAGTGACATGGCATAATGGCTTTATGGAGCAGACTCTAATTAATTTCATTTTATGAATGAAATAATATTAAATCTACTTATATTAGTCCATATATTTATTTGGACTATATTTTAATAATCCGAACAACTTTATAGAACTTTATTTAAAATAAGTTTTAGTGACTACGACGAATATAGCATAAATTTTTTATAATGGTAATATTTACCACCCCTTTATATTGGAAGATGAGATGGATGAATCAAAGACAATTAAACATCATATTTTTTTTAAAAAAATGTTAAAATCTCATTATACTATTTTTAATAAATTTGCCCCAAGTTTTTCATGTCGAATGAAGCGACTGTGTCATTAGTATTTTTGATGTACTAAGGACACCAACTAATTTTTTGAGAATCATGTCAATGGCTCGGATTGACCCTGTCGTACACGGTGCTGGAGACACATATGACCCAATGAAAGCTCCTGGACGTGCATGAAACTAAGATAGAAAGAAATACAGATAGATAAAATGAATGCTCGAAACTAAAGGAGTCTAGAAATATCAATAGACGAATTCTAGTCACAATAGTTGAATTTTGAACTAACTTGTCCCTAACACCTCTCTAAAGATGAGTTACTAGGACAAACCCCTTGCTAACTCACTATTTGAAATTAAAGTAAATGACCGAAATGAGATATAACTGTTGACCGTAATAAGATGAGAACTCACCAACTCAGAATGTTGCTCAAAATGTTCGAGATAGTACTAATAATTAACTGCAAGCTGGATCCCGAGTGTTGGAACATATATTATTAACAATATTGGAAAGAAAGTATATATTAGTACTTTGAATATACTGAGTATCGTAAATAACACATACGTGTAATAACTGAGCATGATTAATCTATATACAGTTGATGCAATAACCCAGTAAATAACTAGAATTAGATGTAATTGAATTGAAATACTTAAATTACAACGATCCTGCAATAACTACAGACTAGTTGTAGGCGATATTAAAGTCGACATATAACGCGTTGGAGGTCTTACATGGAGTTTGATGTATAATATTCCCCTCCAAAGGGACAAATTAGTTTTACATGAAGAAAATAGTTAGAATGATATAGTGCAATGAATGTTGGCAATGAATCACACATGGACGAGCTTGAAGATGTGATGAAATCCAACTTAATGATAGAAAGAATGTCATATTAAACATTTTAAGCTAAACAACCCATACTTAACTTGGACTCTAGAGCCTGAAAATGTAATTGAAAAATTTATGATTTTGAAGATTACATATTACAGAATTTATTTTAGGTAGTTTTTTGTGATAAGAAAAAGAGTCATTTATTCATTGTAGTAGAAAACAACTAAGGATATCAGACAATATTTTTAGTGGGTATAAACCCAAAACACTGGTCGTATGCCATTTAATAATAAATCACTACATTACAATACAGAGAATGAAACATATATATATATCTATAAGATATAATATATCTCTATATATATATATATATATAATATCTAATATATATATATTATGACTTATTATAGTAAATATTTATTATCATGTTAATCTTTTAGCCGAATATACCTTAACAAGGGGTAAAGTATATGAATCATATGTATCTGCTCCACTTTTTACATGTTCTATTTTATTTATAGTAAGTAATTAGTCTTAAGGAAAATAAGGAATTTTCAGAATTCCAGAAACTCTTAAACATTTGGCCCATTCAACGATAAACCATAGAATTATGAAAGATCCTAATTTTAAATCTCAATTTAAGCTAATTTAAATTTACCTTACTCCTCCTTATAAGAAGGATGAGGAGAACGAGGTAGAACAGATGTTTGGGATTCCTTTTTCACTGTGTTTTTTTTTAACTTTGAAGAGGCCCAATACTCATTCAATGTTTTCCATATATCTTCATGAATCCACGATGGCCTCGTATCTTGTTTTCGGGCATACCAAAGCAAATTCAACCTACGAGAACATTTTCTAAAAAAAGTTTCTCGTATCTTTGGTTCGTGCTCGAGAGACCATGTACACTTCATCTGCATATAATTGAATTTTTAGATTGAATAAATGTCCAATATAAGAATTTTTCTCTTTAAACAATATATAAATCACAAATATCTATGTGTCATGCATCTAAATCAATTAACTTGTTTGAGACCAGGGAGTTATTAAACACTTCAGAGTATGAAATTAATTATTTTTAACATGAAGCCATCAAAAAATTCTCTCTATAATGTTAATGGAACATCTTTCCAGACCTCCAGGGCTCGCCGATAACACGAAACAACATTGTGATTCAACCATTAGCTTCACGGGATGACATATGAATTGAAGGATAAAACCTGGCATTATTTTAAAATTGTGATCGATACAGAAGCCATACTACAAAATGAAAACAAAATGAATAGAATTATTTGGTGTATATCCTAATAGAATATACTTAAACTGACGTAATTCTAAATATGATCAAACTCAAAACATGTAGGTAGCGAAAGTATTTTATAGTGCACTTGTCATTTTACCACAGCAGCTAAACTTATTAAAAAAATATTCAAAATATTAAATGAATTACGTACCCCATCCATCGGCATAATAATCAGTCTTGGAGTTCATCATACTTCCCAACATTTAGAGCGATCTTCCCACTGTGAGAAGCTTTTGTAGGAGTTTGTGTAGGATGGGGATGACTGTTACCTCCAAGATCCATCTAAAAAAATAAGATAAGACAAAAAGCGATAATCCACTGAATCTTGATGCGAAGTCCTGTTAAACTCCAGGGCAAATAGATAAAAGAGCATGATTAAAAGATTAATACAACAAATAATTTATTCAATGATGAAAAGCAAGAGATGATGAAAAGCAATTTTATAATTATTATTTTAGGAGTATAAATTCTATGAACATTTAGATGTTGAAGACAAACTAACTTAATCATTTGTTGTTCAGATCCATAGACTATCTTAATATTCAAATAAACATAAATATTCATACATCTAGATCTTGATTCACGTTGTTAGACAGAGAGATGTTTTGACAAGTGACAGGTGCAAGGAACGAGTTCCACATACATGATCGCAGAAAACCAAATCCCAACTGGAAATAAAGAGAAAGAATAATTTTGAGATCGTGAAAATAATAAAGTACTCCAAGTCCCATGAGGAAAAGGAACCACTTCAAGTATTCCAAGTCTCACGAGGAAAAGGAATTAGTACAAGTTTTTAAGTAGAGTTGAAGTAGGAAGGGACTCTTGTTCTATAAATAGAGCAAGGTTTTCTCCAAAGAAGGTTGTGCATTTACATCGAGAGATACGAGTAAAGTAAAAATATTCTATGGAGAGAGTTCAAATTGAAGGTTTTGAGGGTGCAAGA
The DNA here is from genome assembly GCA_027704765.1 of Solanum habrochaites. Lineage (NCBI taxonomy): Eukaryota > Viridiplantae > Streptophyta > Magnoliopsida > Solanales > Solanaceae > Solanum > Solanum habrochaites. The sequence continues at coordinate 22,444 of JAKWJA010000579.1, forward strand.
ACATAATTTAAAGATTATATTATGTTTAGTTTGAGTCTTTGTTAAGATAGTCGTAATTTATTTGCTATGAAATTTATGTTTTGGGATCTTTGAGTTGGGGGGCAACTTGAAAATTTGGGGAGCAAATGAACTTGGGTGATTGTGTTATAAGTCTAGAAATTGGAGTTTATAATTCTTTCGGGTACAATTGGTTGGTAATTATTTTTGTAGTTTGAAAAGTTGATTGTGTTAATAAAAGTTTTCATAGAAAATTCCTAGAAGCAAGAAATATGGAGGTCATTAATTCCAACAAATTAGTATCAGCGCAGGATATCGTATCAAGCGTCTAATAAGGTTCAAGGAAAGATACTATGAATTCTTCACGTCCTCTTGGGACAATTGATCAAAGGAAAAAAACACAAATATGCCACCCTTAATTAATGGCAATAAAATATTACGAATTGTGGAAGGAAGGCAAGGAATGGAAGACGTCATTTAAGTTGAAAGACTGTGAACAATGGCTGAGAGTTGTTATTGCGGACCTGTACTGTCTCAATCAAGAACTGCGAAAGGAAGGAAAGGATTTCCTAAACTAAGGCTCAATATGCAGAAGCTGACTAACAAAGATTCTAGGAAAGTTGAAAAAAACTTAATCATTCTGTATGTGGACTCAAACGATACAGAGTTCAACCACATCTTTTTAGGTAACACTACTAAACATTAGTGATACACATATGAACGCACATTTGAAGGTACTACCCAAGTTAAAAGTTCAAAATACGCTAGACTTGCACCGAATATGAGTCCTTCGAGATGAAAACTGGAGGTACTTAAGGGATGTATCAATTAGAGTCACCAGAGTGGTTCAACGAATTAATTTGTTAGGATCGTACAATTATAGGGAACATCCTGGAAATATAGGTCTTAGAAACTATATCTAGATCCTGGGAAATCAAAGCTACTACAATAAGAGAGGCCAAAGACTTAACAAATATGATCTTTGATGAGCTTGTAGTAAATATAAAAACATATGAGATGAATGTCAAAAGTGCCAAAAGAAGTGAAGGAAATAAAGATAAGAGTCTTTCTCTCAAGGAACCTAATGAGAATGATTACTCTTATCTAAACGATGATGATATAGCCCTTATAAGCAGAAATTTCAAGAAAGACATGAACTATAGAAAGAAACCTTCACCTACCAGGGATAATAGCATAGGAATAGGGGACAAACAATTGACGGATTGCTATAAATGTGGAGAAACCGACCATCAACTTTAGGATTGTCTTACGTGAAAAGTTGAGTGGAGAAAATAAAGGGTAGAAAAGGATAAAAGAGAACTCGAAAACAAAAGTAAAAATAATGAAAAGGGAAAATAATCAAGCTATATATGCTAGTTGGGGAATAGGCACAAATAACTCTGAGGAGTATGATGACATTGCAGTTATGGTTATAGAATATTCACAATCTGAAAATAATTCTGACACGTTTAAGGACAAGAAGGGTACACATTCTAATCTCCAAAGATAACAAAAAGAAGAAATTGTCCTCTTTTAATGGTTACTCTCATAAATACCAGCAAGAACGGGAATGTAATGAAAAGGAAAAGTTGGTTAGCTTATGATTAGCGTCTAATAAAGTTTTTAAGAACTATTGAATCTTGTAAAAACTCCAATATTGAAGCTAAAAGAAAAATAACCCCCAAAGATCTTCTGAAAAACACTCATCAACTTGATTCTTGTAACCTTTACCTACAAAAATGAAAATCTAAAATTAAGTGTCATTGGTATGGAAAAGATAATGAGAAAGTCAAGCCCTACGTGAACAAGAGTCAGAAGACTAAGGAGCGAATTATTCTCATAAAAGGAAAAACTCTAGCGAGATGAATCTTGAATCATCTAGAATCAAATAATAGTAAGTCTTGAACAAGCAAATAAAATGGACTAAATTTCCATGATTATAACCCATCTAGGAACTACATACTAGTAAAGATAAAACGAGCAGAATAGTTTGATAACCCCAATTCTATGAATAGGCATCCTGCATTATACACATTTTATGGTAACATGGGTCACTCTAGAAACACATGTCCTACAACCAGAATCAATAATACCAAAAATATAAAAACTCTCACACATCAAAGGAACTGGACGTACTAAAGAAAACAAAACCTAACTTGTTAAAAAAGGATCTTATTCACCATTTTTATCAAAATAAAGGACCCAAGTTAGTCATCTAACCCTTCAATTTTTCAAGAAAAGGTGAGGGGAAGCAAGCAATACTGGTATGTAGACAACACTTCCTCAAGGCACATGACTGTAGATAGATCAAAATTCCTCTCACTTGAAGAAACAATACATGGAATAGTAGTATTTGGAGGTGGACAAGATGGTCAATCTAAAGGCATTGGAAAAATAAGTAAGACTAGTGATCACTTAATCAAAAATGCGTAACATGTTGGAGTCTTGAATCACAACTTTCTCAGCATATCACAACTATGTGATAAAGGAAAAACAAGGTATAATGTCCTTCATAGGAGTTAAGTAATTAAATCTCCAAAACAAGGAAAATTTTTTTCTTAACTGACAAAAAAGATATAAGCCTGTATACATTGTAGATACTACACAGTATCGGCTTGTTGATGAAAAATCTTTTATGCTAAGTGTAATCTACCTAATGACAGATGACGCTCGTGATCTAGATGTGTGAAGCTGGTTGGGGGGGGGGTTTTCGGCCGGGCGGTAGCCGGGAGTCTAGGGGTGCGGGCGGGGGGTGGGCGGGGCGCGAGTTGGGAGTGTAGCCTAGCCCACTTTTTTCATGATGTGCTGTGTATGGCCGGGGGGGGGGGGGGGGGGGCTGTCGTCGAGTGGAGGAGACTCAGCGCGGGGGAGATCAGAATAAGGGCTGGGGGGTCGGGGGGGCCCGTGGGGGGGAGTGAGCGAGAGCTCTAGTTTAAGGTGGGGGGGTGTTAGGGGGGGGGGGGGAGGTGCGCGGGGAAGGTTCGTGGGGGGTCTTTTTCTCTGACAGGTAGAATGAGGGGGGAGGTGGGAAGTAGAGGAGTGGGGGGGTAGGAGGGGAGCATGGTAGGACACGGTATGGGGGGGGGGCAGGAGAGGGGTAGCATGGGGGAAGTAGGACGTTTGTGGAGGTGGGATGGGAGTTGGAGAGTGGTGGGGCGGGGGGGGGAGTCCGGGGTGGCGGCAGCGGAAGGAGGGGGGGGGGAGTGGGGAGGGAGCTTGTAGGGGGGGAGAGAGGAGAGGGGGGGGAGATCCTTTACTTGCATCAATATTCTAGTCATGCTAGGCACGTACAATTAATTGAAAAACTATTTAAATATTTTTGTGTAATAGGGACTTTTCTAAAGCTGAGTTTAAAAGAAAGGTTTTGTGAAGGCATTAGCATATACTAAAGGAAATAGTTAAAAAAAATCATTCCTAAAAATATTATTACAGGTTATAAGACTCAATCGGATCCTTACCAAAAATTAGTACACGTGGAATCTATGTGGGACCTATAAGGATTAGAAATATAGGTGGAAAAATATGTGTATGTACTAGTAGATGAGTTTACAAGGTACATTTTTGATGCATTTGAAGACTTTTGTACATTAATAAGAGAACTTAAAAAGAAACTTTACAAACAACTGGTAGCTATCAGATCTGATCATTGAACTAAATTTGAGAACTCTAACTTTGTTCAATATTATGGATCTCATGGGGTTGACCGCAATTTCTTTGCTCGTAGGACTCGTCTACAAAATGGAGCATAAAAAGGAAAAATAAAACCCTTCAAGAAATAGATAGAACTATGATGACTGTTAGCAACATAACTAATCAATTTTGGGCGCAAGCCATGAATGCTGCATGATATACTATAAATAGGTGTATGTCTAGATCAATTCTAGATAAAAGCTCCCTATGAATTACTAAAATGCATAAAACTTAACATATCTCACCTAAGACACTTCATGTGTAAATTGCTCATTCATAATAATGGAAAGAATACGTTAGGAAAGTTTGATGCTAGAAATGATGAGGGAATTCTTCTAGGATATTCTTCATATAGAAAATCTTATAAGGTACAAAATAAATTATTAATGTTTGTAGAAGAGAGAGTACATGTAGTATTCATGAAACAAAATGTCTAGCAAAAACCAAAAAGTCTATCAAATGAACCATTTGTAAGGATGTATGCCAGAATGCAACAAGAACAAAGTTAACAAACAAAGGTTCTTCACCTGCAGATGAAGTAAAAAATTTACTCTGTCTCATGGAAAAAATAAGAAACACTCAAAAGAAAGATCTGAGCAAAATCAAAGATAGTGATGATACTCAGACTCAAAACAACCAGAAGTTGGGTGTAAAGGGGACTATCGGAGTACCAAGGATTCACAACCAATAGATAACAACTCACTAATATCAAATCGGCCTACCCCCAGATCAGGACTTAAAAATCATTGTGCTTTCAATGAATTCATTTCTATGATGGAACAAAGGAAATTAATGAGGACTTGCAATGATGCTGAATGATTACATCATTGGAGGGAGGAATTGAAATCAATTTCAAAGAAGTAAGTCTAGAACTTGTTGAGATGGGCCAACACCCCCAAAACCTAAATCCATTATGGAAACAGTGGTTGTCAGAAACAAAAGTTGATGATATGGAAAACTAAACAATAAATAAAAGAAAAATGGTGGTGTGTAAGGTTACAACAAAAAGGAGGGAGGGGGGAATAAATTATGATAAAAAAATTGATTCCAGTTTGTAAAGTGCATTTTTAAAGTGGTTATTAAAAGAGGTGGAAGGTTGTTAAACACCACCTATATTTGAAAATACTGACTTATCTTAAATTGGTCTATAAGCTTGAAAGCTCCATGTGTAAACCAAGCACCTAAGGCATGGTTACATATTGTAAAAATTTATCTTAAGTCCTGGGCACCACAACCGGAAAAACTGACAACAACAATTTTTCTCAAGAAAATAGGAAGAAAAGACTTCTTGCTATCATACACGTATACGTGGACGGGACCTCATCTTGGAGACAAAAATAAATCACTCACATATGAACTTGCATTTCTAATAAGCAATGAGTATGAAATGAGCATGACGGGAGAGCTAAACTATTTCCAAGACTTTAAATCAAGCAAACATCCTCAGGTACCCTAATTCCCAACAAAGGGGGTGTTTTATGTCAAAAGAGCTACTTATAAGGTGCAAAACGGAGGATTCAAAAACAATCAATGCCCTAAATGCCATAGATACCAAGTTAGATCTTGAAGGAATAGGTTCAATCGCCCATTAAAAGTTATATAAAGGAATGATTGGGTCACTTATGTATCTTATTGCTATCTGGACACACATTGTGTTTAGTGTAGAGTCATGTGCTTGATTTTATGCTAATCCTAACGAACCTCATCAACAAGTTGTTAAAAGGATCTACGGTACCTAAAATGAACCATAAACTTGGGACTCTACTTCAAAATGAGAAATTTTGAACTAGAGGATTATTTTGAAACTAATGGTCACCTCATAACCTCTTGGAAAACAAAGAAAAAATTTGTTTTAGTTAATATTGTCGAATTTGAATTGTTGTTGCGTTATGTTGTCTAAACTTCTATGGTCAACAACTAAAAAACTTCGGGTTGAACACTAGGGGTGTTGCTCCATTTTTTGGTGACATAACTGTGCCACTAAATATAGCCAAAACCCAATTCAACATAAAAGAACAAAACACATTAACATTTGATAGCACATTTTAAGGGACAATGTAGAAAATGGTTTGTCTTCATGAATTTTGCACTACTGAAAAACAAATCATAGATATCTTCACCAAGGCATTAGCAAGAGAACACTTTGGAAGGAACATATTTGAACTAGGGATAATTAAAATTGCCTAAGCCACCCTCCACTGAATACTAAGACCTACTCTGTATAGGCACAAAAATCGGATGAATTGTATAATCCCTACATCAATTTTTAAAAATTGGAGAATGAAATATAACAAAGTAATTATTTAATGTGAAAAGAACACATATAATAAATAGAAATATGGGGTGCGTCAGTCCTAAAATACAACTATGTATACATTTCTGATCTCCCGATGCATAAATTCAAAAATTATCAAGCTAAGAAAAAACATGTCCCCTTCCACATGTCACTATAAAAAATTTGTAACCACCCCATATTCAACACCGCACCGTCATTTTCAAAAAGCTGACATGAAAACAATCACACATTATGGAAGTGTACTACCAACGTTATTTTCAAGTGAAAACTCTTGACATTATTGGACTTCTCGTATAACAAACCAATTTGGATCCACTACTACTAATACACCACAACCCATAACCAACATCTGAAATCCCTCCTCTACTAAACCATCACACTCCTCTTACCATTGGAAATCCACCAAACACAGATTCCTCACCCCACCCCCCAAACCCATCAATACTCCAATATCAGTAAGTTTTAATAATTGTAATTTTCGAGGAACAGGTACGCACATCTATTCTACTCGGAATTGTGTTTGAATAATACATCATCTCAATTTTTTTCCACACTTTACAACTTCGTCTTAGAGGGATCTAGGGTTCTTTTGGAAATTGAGGGATTTAGGAGGAACACACTAAGACCATACGACTGAACCTGGTTCCACCCGCCTAGCATCTTGGTGCATTCTAGTAAGGGAGAATTCTTTGTTGTTTAGCAGTAACTTTGAAGCAATTAAATATTCTAGATGATACCCATGCCTAGTTCCCATTCGGTACATAACGACTAAGGTCAAAATTAGGAAGGCTACTAGAAAGCTGGCTCGTTGCAAACAGATGAACCTCAGAGGAATCTCCTACTAAGGTGTTATGGTTATCCTTGTTCTATTACCACTCAGTCAAGATTCGTAATGAAGTTATCATCACCGTGTGTTTTTTTAAACCTAACAAATCCAGGTCCGCAAAAACCTAATTTATCCCTGCCCACTGACCCTTATAGAATACTTGATGAAACGATGATTAGCATGGGTATGGTTAAGATTTTGGCTTCCCTAGGCGTTACTTACAAAATGGGCTTCTCGACCTACTCTTTCCAAAAGTACTACCCGTACTAGTTGTAATGAGTATACTATTACTCTAGTAGTCATGAGAGATGTTTTTGCTACTTCTAAATCCTTGGGGATGAATCATTAGAGGGAAATGAGCGAGGAGGGATGAATTTGTGTTGATTTAAGTGATGATATTGAGGGACCTAGACGTTCAGACTTCTGGGTTCATTAACACTTATGCAACACACAAATTTACACGGTTAGGGTTATTACTCGATTGGTTTGTCCCCCGCCGCTCCTAAGATGGATACCCTCGGGTTTCTAAAGGCACATGTTTGCACTTAACTGTCCCTTAAGGAAATATGTGTCGACATATTGCGGAACGGAAAAAAACTCGATTATTTCAATCAATGCATCTGGCTGGTTACCTCTAATGACTTTACAGTCATGGTTTGTTCTCATTTATTCCCATTCTTGAATATTATGGCACAAAAATGTTTGAGGGTTCCTATAGGTTGGTGTAACTATGTAAAGAGGGGAGTGATCCCAATATATGTCGTTTACAATCTGTTCGTAGAGATCATCGCATCCTTTTGTTGTAATGATCCCACCTTAGCATAGAATTCATACCAAAGTTAGACAAGGATGCAATGCTTACCACTTATAACCCTACCGGTTGATTTGTTCTAAGGATTTATCTCGATAGTGACACCAAAAAATGTAATGAGGCCAATTTCAGATATCTTAAAACTTATGGATAGATTGTTTATTTGTAGTAGGGATTCATCAATTTTACTGGTCTTTATCTTGTGCATAGTATCACTATTAGTGTTGTAGGACAACAATTCATCATGTTTTGAGGTATGAATTTGGTTGGAAAAATGACTTTCATTTACGTTGGGGCTCCCAATAAAGGCATGGAAAGTATCAGTGCATGCTCTCCATGGGAGATTAATGCACCACTTCAGAGCTTTGGGCATCATGGCTGCAAGGAAGCAAAAATTGTTGCACTACGGCCTGTCTCATTTGAAAGCAATAAATATAGTTGAATATCTTTTTATGGTCTTCAATCATTCTGGTTTGGCGGAAGAGGTGGCCTCTTAACAGCAGGAGGTACCGTCTCGGAGGCAATTGCGAGGACGCATCGTGCTTGCCCCTTCCAAGTGTTGGTGATGCCATCTTAGGACGAGTTAGTGTTTGGCTGATTTCTCCTCTACGCGTTGACGTCCTCACGACTGCAACCAGTCCTGATCTCGGTTCTAGTACGCATACCGCGTTGTCTTGCTTCATGAATATATTCTTATGATATCAGACAGGGGCATGGTTAAATTTATGATTATTTCTAGTATTATAACAGGTTACTTTCGAGTTCTATTTCGTCTCCTGTAACATCTTTCAGCAGTTGAAATGCACAACGAATTCATTGGTTTTTCATCGTCAAAAAGGGGATATTTTTTAGACAGAGATTAGGTTTTGAAAAGCGACAGGTGCAAAGAAACTAATCCACAAATTTGACCATAGGAATACCAAATTCGAACTGGTCATGAAGAGAAATAAAATGTTGAGGCGCTAGAAATAATACAGTACTTCAGTCCCATGAGGAAAAGGAACCACTACAAGTATTCAAATTCTCATGAGGAAAAGGAACCACTGCAAGTTTGTTGAAGTAGAGTTCAAGTAGAAAGGGACTCTTTGTTCTATAAATAGAGCAAGGTTTTCTCCAAAGAAAGTCGTGCACTTACATAGAGATATACAGGTAAAACATAGTCTTACTCTGAGAGAGTTCAAATTGAAGTTTTGTTAAAGTTCTGCGAAGAACATAAAATTGAAGAATTATATTAAGTTTTTTGTTTGAGTATTTGTCTAAGTTTTCATAACTTTGTATTCTGTGAAATTTAGTGTAGTTGATGTTCTGAGTTGGGTGGCTAAACTTTGAAGATCTAAGAACTTCAAACCAGGTTTTGAATCTAGGTATTAAGTTTACAATCTTTAGCTTACATGATTTGTAACCGTTTGTCATTAGTATTGAAGTTTTATTGCGTTGCTTAAAATAGTTTTTGATTGAAAGTGAAATATTGGGAAAAAAAGAAAACGTACTACATTTGACAACTAAATCATTCTAAGGAATCAGATAACCAATAACAATCTTTGAAGCATAATGGAGGGGTCATGATTCCAACCCACATCTTAATATTTATATGTGTATTCAGATTCAGACGACTTAATTGTAATGAAAATAAATGAGTCTTTGTACATAATTAGTTCTCTTAACCATCCAAAGTAGGTGAACAACATTTAAACTTACGGTTTATGTATATACCTTTTGGACGTTTTGCTTGAGATAGGCTTTGCCACAATAGCCATTGTTGAGGGATGGTGCACGCTTAGACAACTTTTAGGAGGCTTGCAGTACAGCTTATCTTAAGTCTTGCATGTTATAAGTAGAAAATAGAGAAAAAATCTGCGACAAAAAATACACTTACTTTCAAAGGTGATTAATGAACCACGTTTATATCAGACCTTGGCACCAAACCCAGGTCTGTTCATCCACGTATCTATAGTTTCGCCAGGTTTGGAGCATACTCATATGAAGTTTAACATCTTTCTATGGGAATTAGATTTATTGTTACGGGTAAGTAGGCATTTAGGAGAAAAAGTTGAATGACACTTTAAAAAGCAATGTTTGAAAAACTACTAAAAAAATCATTCTAATGTAGAAACCCAAATTGTTTTGACAAAAAAGTAAAAAACCTAAATTCATGTACAAAAGGGACACCACTACTGTTGAATATTTAGTTATAGATAAGGCCTCTTATACAATCTATACCCCCCCCCCCCACCCCCCCCCCCCCCTTTCCACCCCCCGTTGACTAACATTACCACATCCAAAAAAGATAAAATAGAAATTAACGTAAATTCTAGAAGAAATAATATTTAATAAATTACGACATCGAGGTCTTTTTGTTGTTCTTTTTAAAGGCAGCGTACTTTAACAAAGTCGTTAGAGATCCATTTTTTTCTTTTTTGTGTTATTTCATTCCATCGGACTTTTGGTTTTGCACTATTCTCTAAGGAATATTTCCTTGCCCTTTTTTCACACCTTCACTCACACAAGATTGTGGACTCAAACAAAAAAACCAAGATTTAATCGAGGTTTTCTATATTTAAAATTTAAGGAATTCATGCTTACTTAAAAGTAAAACATTTCCCTATGTACTAATGGATTTTTAAAGTGGGAAAAAGCAAAGTCTGTAAAATATAAAAACAATTCAATTTATTAGATAATCATGTTTTCTACGATGTATGAAAGCTTTTCCTTATAAAAATAATAGAAAGTTAGAACATGCAGGAAACATATAGAAATCCGGTACCAATTCAAGAAAAACATGGAAAATGAAGATAAAGGACTTGTTTTTTTTTTTAGAAATAGATAATAGGATAAAAGTTATACCTCCCCAAAAAGAAGTACCAAATTAGTGAAAAAATAACCTTTTTCAATTTTAGTTGTTTGCCGCTATGCTAAACGTGATTGAAAATTCTAGTCAATGATATAATATGAAAATATCTCATAAATCAGTTAACCCAGGTATCAGCGTCTATTAATTCAAAAATCTAGTGAACGTAACAAACAAAAAATGAGTCCACTTATGAAAGCAGGCGACAGAGCATGAAGAGGATGCACGACAGGAGCATGTCTAGAGGAATGTGGACGTATTTGTACGAAGAGGGAACTGCGCATATCCGTTTGCGCTGAAAAACATCTCTAACATATAGGCTTACAACCTTAGGCCTAGGTCAAAGCCATGTGATCTTTACTGAACAAACATTCTCTTTACTATTCACAAAAGTTTAGGAATATTCGTCCCTCCATTGTTCAAGAAAACTTAACAGCATAGTCAACACGTTTTCCAAAAATACTCTGCTTGTTATGTCATGTTCAGTTATGCACTCTACGAAAAAAATATACGTTATTTCATAAAATCCTCCCCCAGTTATTATAACAACCCAAATGATAATTTACATGAATCATTTTTTCCACTGTTTCTCTTCTGTTCATGGAATAGCCAGCTTTTTCTTCAATTTTGTGAAGAATGAAGGAATTTGAAAATACACTGATAAATAAATGGATGGGCATGAAGTTGGTGTTGAATCTATCTAAATCCAGCAAGTACGGTGCCTATGTTAAATGAACAAACCCAAATTCTTTTTTATGAGTGAAAAATATGAAAATTGTTGTAGGATGAATTTTGTTCCGTTGGGAATAGATAAGGAGTGGAAGTTGGTTAGGATCACTAATTAAACTCGGTTACAAATTTTAGGATATTGAAGTCAAAACTTAATAAATTGTAGACACCTGTTAGAATTTGTGATTTTGGAACTCATCAATAATTATAAAACCTGTCATTGAATTTTAATATCTGTTGAAAAAAATTATTTTGATAATTGATTTAACTAATATGTTGGTCTGTAATTATGAATCCCTCCGGCCTCTAGGAATTGAAGAGCACAATTTTTTCAAAACAACAAGATTGTTTTCAGCAAAATAAACTATTTTCAATTCAAGTCATGGGCTCTTCATCGTTTTGAGGAAAAGGGAATTGTCACGGACCCAAAACCTGATAGACGCGACTGGAACCTCACAGTTACCCCTCCTATGATGAGCGAAACAAAACCCAACTCTAAAACCTAACATTTCAACCTTTAATATTAACATAAAACAATGCCGGAAGACCTTGTTAACACTCCATAAATAAAAGACAATTCAATAACTTCTAAAATTCAACATCTATTAATTGCCCCAAAATCTTGAAGTTTGCATCACCACACAGAAAATCATGATCCCAAACTACTAAACTAAGAGTATTCTAAAAAGCTTTAAATAACAACAAGCTATCTATCCGGTGGGAAACTTCAAGCATCAAGACATGACGGACGGGAGATCCGAGTCCAAGCTAGAGAAGCATTAGCTACCCTGAAGATCCGGTGTGAGAGACTGGCTCTTTGTTTGAAACTACGCGTTGAGTCCGAAGATTGACGTGCACGTTTGCCGATTCCACAATATACAAGAAGAAAACATAAAAGTAGAGGGGCGTCTAGTACAACCACACGTACTGAGTAGGTTATAATCGGCCAAATCAAAATAGAAAACAGTATATAATCAAGAAACATCCATAAATCAACTAATATCCTTAGCTGTGCATAGCACACAAAGTATAACCTCATTTATAATATCACCGATCATATCTATGAGCAGCTCAAGTCCTCCACACCATATCTTTTGGGGGAAAACAGTTCTTTAGATGAGTGTATTAGCATCTTTCAAGATTCACTTATCTTTATTCCTCTTGCCTGCGGTACGTGACACTCCGATCCTCCTACCGCTTGTGTCGGTACCCGGACACTCCGATCCCCTACATCTACGTGTCGTGTCGTGGAAACCCGTCCACCACTAATTCTAGGGTCGGTACGTGGACACTCCGATCCTCCTACATCGACGTGTCGGTTCCGTGACACCCGTCCCACTAATTCAGGTCCGGTACGTGACACTACGATCCCCTTACATCTACGTTGTTCGCAGTTCGTGACACCCGTCCCACTAATTCTATGTGTCGGTACGTGCACTCCGGATCCACTAATCGCATTCTATGAATTCATTCAACGCCTCTTTTTTGTACCAAAGGCACCATCATTAAAAAGAAGATAGGTGATATCAAGATTTGGGATTCAATAGTTTTCTTCATCATGCCTTGTTCATTCATCTAGTACATATATATATATAAAAACAAATCATGCTATACACACAATTAAGCATAAAGAAGACTCTATGAAATACTACCCAACACATATCATTCACTATTAAGAGTTTTACTCGAATATCGTAGGGAAACCTATACCTACCTCCACCGAAGAGATTGAGTGATCATACAAGCTATCTTCTCAAAAACCCTTGTCTTATCTCTTCGTTCTCTCTCTCTACTCGTTCTTCTTCTTCTTTCGGGCTCTCTTTGTTCCTATTTTCGATCAAACCCTCTTTCTTTACCTAATTATATATAATTAAGAATTGAAGAAAATGGCCAAATAATACCCACTAATTACCTTAGTTACCTCGTTTTAACCCCCAAGTAATTAGACGATTAACATTCATTAACCTCGTATAACTGTATAACTTTATAGGCAGGGAATAGCAAAAACGCCCCTTAAAAGTATTAAGCAAATCCGGAACCGAACTGGATGCGTAGCCCCGTGACGGGCAGTCGCGCCGCGACGGTTCGGCCTGCTGTTCCGTCGCATGCACGAGACTCGTTTTAAGTGGATGACCTGTGACGGGCCGTCGCAAAAACCGGAGACGGTCCGTCCTGCCCTCGCTCACAGACGTTCAGAGAGTCTGATTTTAGTAGCCAATTTCAGGATTTCTAAGTGTTTTGAAACGACACCTCCACGACGGTTACGTCGTGCCCGTGACGGTCCGTTTCGTGGCCTCCCCGTCACCTCTGCGCAGTTTTTCCAGAATAAATTTTGTTGCTCAAAGACCTAAACATGTCGTTACAATAATACCAATTCAACCAATCGTCGTGTCCTCCGACCGATCACAAGAAGGAAAACAATTGGGCGAAAATGGAATACCTGGTAATCTGAAACAGATGGGGTCCATCTTTCTCGCATTGATTGCCCCTCCTGTTCAAAGGGGCTTTGTCAACGGCGCGATTTTCACAGTGAACTTTTTTTTGATAGAATTGCAATTCCCAGGAACCACCACTCAATTGCGAATTCTCTATCTAAACATAGCAACGGATACCTCCTCATAGACAAATCTCTCATCAAGCAAAAATGAAACCCAACGGATACAATGAGTTTCCATCCCCATGCAGTATCTTTTCAAACACCTACCATGGAATAACCGTTGTCACTCCGGACAGCCCTGGAGCAAGGCTAACTCATAAGCCACCTCCCATTATCGATTGAGACTCACAAGGGACAATGACTTGGCTTAGGCTTGCCTCTTACCAAACGCATCACCCCTGTAATGGTGAAACTCTTCAACAAGACTTGTTCACCCTCCATGAACTATAAGTCTCTAATCTTCCTTTCGATCTGGCATTTCCTTTTGTCTACTTTGCGCCGTAGAAGCTTTTCTTGAATAGATTTCACTTTTTCTATGAATCCTTCAAAAGATCAGTACCCCAAGGTTCAACCTCGAATGCATTCAAACCAACAATGGGAGACTACATCTCCTACCATACAATGCTTCAAATGGGGCCATATCAATGCTTGAGTGATAGCTATTATGTATGAGAACTCGCTAAGGGTAAGAAGCTATCCCAATGGCCACGAAATCTATCACACATGCACGGAGCATATCCTCCACATGATCCGTTCGCTCAGACTGACCATCGGTTGAGGATGGAACGCGGCACTAAGGTCCAACCAGTACCCAATTCCGCATGCAATGTTTTCCAAAAACTTAGAAGTAAAATGCGTACCTCTATATGATATGATGGATAGTGAACCCCATGCAACCGAAACAATCTCTGAGATGTAAAGTTTGGCTGCTCTCTGCATTGGTAAGTCACCTTAACCGGAATGAAATGAGCAGACTTAGTTAATCTGTCCACAATCACCCAATGGAGTCGAACTTGCCCAAGTCTTTGGAAGACCAACCACGAAGTCCATGCAATTCTCCCATTTCCATTCCGAATGAGCATTCTCTGAAGTGTTCCTCCGGGCCTTTGGTGTTATACTTTACTTGTTGACAATTTGGACATTTGGGACAATAAAATCCACAATATCACGC
>JAKWJA010000580.1:0-33791 GCA_027704765.1 Solanum habrochaites
CAACACCACACAATTGTCAGTTACATAGCTTAGTATGAGTGATTTAAGTGATAGGATATCATGGTTAGCCATCATGCTCTAGAATTAAATCTATGTACAACAGAGATATAAACATGCAGTGGTTAACAGAAAAAAAATATAAGTCTTTTGGGGAAAAAGAACTCAGGCAAGAAAACCCCAAGGGGGAGTAGTGAGTGGGCTACTAAGGAATTCACACGCCTAACACGCGACTGTCCAGCATTTACCCACACCCCCTAACAAAAAAGCATGCAATTGTCCCCAATGCAATTAAAAAACTTAGATACTAGAGGGGTAGGTGAAGAAACCGTGGAGCATAGCGGCCGTTCGATCAAACAAGCTGGTGGGTCCGGTTTCCCGAAGAACCCACATCATCTGCAATCTAGACACCCTCAGGAATGGTGTCTTATCAGCAATTAAGACACCTCGAATGATTGTCCTCAGCAACCCAGGCCGCCACCATAGGAGGCCTCCTACTGTATCTACAAGGTGCGGGGGGTGGGATCGAGACGCCCCAGCCGCTATCTGTGATGCGTTTCTGATTTGGATGTGGCCTCTACTTATGAGCTCTGCCTCACAGAAGTTGAGGATATCCTCGACGAGCTCCATCTCTAGGCGCTCCTGTCTATCCTTGCTCGCAGCCGCATCTTATGATCGACCCCGTACGCTCTGGAAACTCTCTCGAGGGGAGGGGTGGTGAATGTCTGATGGTGGCAAACAGGGACGCCCAATTGTGTCCTCAACAGGCTCGACAGGCTCCGGCACTTACGCCTCTAGGATCGTGTCGATGTCTGCCGAAGACGGTCGACGCCAGACTGAAAGAGTCGAGACACAATTACCGGAGGGTTGGATGCGGCGGGCTAAAAGACTCTCAACCGAATGGCATCTAGTCACTGGTGACCTCAGCAATATCTCCGTGCATATCCTCTCCAACGCGCTTCAGAAACTCAGTAATAGACTTCTGCAGTCCCATGGCTTGGATATCGACTGCAGGAGGACGTGGCCATTGTGCCTCCAGTTTTTGGACTCTTATGCAAGCGGCGGTATATGGTAGAGGGGTTGTACGTGAAGAGCTCGGGGCTGGTCTACTACCCAGATAGACTAGACGGGTTAGTGTCAGTGGACGCTGTGTGTAGCGGTGCGGGCCTGGGCCACCGATCCGCAGATCATAAGTAAGTGGTGGAAGCTCTTGACGGGCCCTCGGACGTGGGGCCAACGCATTGCTCGTGTCTGATAGAGGCCACGATGTCAACGGTGCCCTGCGGGAGTCTTAACTGATCTATGTGCCATATGGGGACACCGTGAGTTAGGTACTGCAAAGTAAAAAATCATACACGGGAAGGATAGGTGAGTGAGAGTGACTTGAATGCCCTCGCGGAGCATGATTCTGAAGAAAGCAGGCAAGTCGACCTCGAACCGGGACCGGGGCGTTATCATCGATTCTGCTGCAGAAAGAGGCGGCTCGATCACCAAGCGGACGAGGGGTGTTATCAGCGCTGTGGGGGGAAAGGGCGGCAAATGGCGAACGGACCGAGCTAGACAGAAGAAGAAACTGTAGCGACTAAAGTGTGAGGTGTGGCTTTCTTGAGGCGGCCCGAGTTCGGTTGGGTCCAGCACAGGACAGTGGCGGCGGGCGAGAATATCGTGAACCAATCTGCACCCTTCTCGAGTGTCGAATGATAGAGTGTTGAAAAAAGTGCCATCCACCTATTGGTGGTAATCTCTCTCAGTGCGTGCTCGCGCAAGAACTGGCGATCACTTCACTAGATCTATGCCAGCGGTAGTCGAACTCCGATGCGGCAGGTGGGGGCAGTCCGCGTAGACATCTGTACTCCGACGACCCTGTATAGGCAACAGGCTAGGGAAGCTGGGGCAGGGAAGGAAATTTCCAACCTGCACGACCTCCGGCACTCAAAACATGATCACGAAGTGGGGCATTGTATAGCGAGAGCAGCCCGCCTATCGATCTGTGATTATGTTTCGCGTCAGCCTACGTAGGATGGTTAGAACTCTACGGAACCACTTCCTGTTCTGTATCATCCCGCAACGTGGAGGGCCGTGTGTCGGTACCACTCTAAGCAGATGCCTGGTGATTGTTGTGGATGTCGGCATTGATGGGAGACTCCCCTATAAGTACCGCGCTCACACGGTGAGTTGTCGAAGTCATATCCTTTATCAGTCAGGGATTTGGCGGCGGAAGTACACTTGAAACTAGGGGCCTTCGACGACACAACCGGTTTGGCTGGTCAGAAGGCTGGAGGGGGGACAGGGGCTGGCGCGCCGGATGTTAGAGTCTGAAATGTCAGCCTCATCAGACGGAGGCCGATTGAGGTGCTTATTGAGTGCATGCAAGAGAGAAAAGTGGAGTGGTGGGGGCGGACCTAGCAGGGCCTGAAGCTTCCTACGGACCAGGATAACGCCTAAGGAGCAGACGCTCCTTCCTTATTTTGGGCTGACCGAGGGTGAGCTGTACGGGTCAGTGTGCGTACTCAATCAGACTAGAGGCAGTGAGAGGTGAATGAATACGTGCGGACGCCACCCTTGGGTTGTGGCTCGGGGGCACCGTGTTGCACGGGAAGGGTGGAGGGTTGTTTTTTTTTTTGTGTGGTGCCGGGGCGGCAATGTAATCAGGGTCCCGCTCATCATCAGAGCCGATGGAATGACCAAGCGGGAAGACGGGGCGACAGACTTAGATCGGCCCGCGGTGCATAGGTGCAGTCTTGCTTGGGTGCCATAGTCGATAGGACTGTAACGGCGCAATATTAGTGTTAAGATGAGTAGTGCAGCAAGACAGGCAACAAGCCTAATATGACATTAAAACTTTGAAATGAAAATAGTGTCGGTAGTAAGAAATTGAAACTGTATCACACGGACGAGACCGAGACGGGATCATCGTGGCTATTGACGGGACCGTCTGAGGTCCGCGGTTGTACTTGGTATATGATATATAAAGATACCCGAAGGAGGGGGGTTCGGCCTTCAGGACGGTCGAGCAGGGGGACGGGTTCCGTCGTAAGAGGCCGTCGTAGGACACTAGAAAATGTTGGGCGACCCTTATCAGTGGGGGGTCTCTAACAATCATGACGGTTCAAGCAGGGACGACCGGCGTTAGTACGAAGGTCCGTCGTAAGATCCGTCCATAGGACACTTAGAAAAAATGTTGGGGAGACCTTTATACAGAGTGGGGTCTCTGACCATCATGAAGGTCATGCAGGATGGACCGTCGTGGGTACGAAGGTCCGTCGTAAGAGTCCGTTGAGGACACTTAGAAAATGTTGGGAGACCATTATCAGATGGGTCTCTGACCATTATGGACGGTTCATTGCAAGTACGGGACCGTCGTGGGTTTATGAGATTCGTCGTAAGCGTCCGTCGTAGGACACTTAGAAAATGTGAGAGGAGGAGCCCTTATCAGAGGGGTCTCTGACCTTATGACGTGTCGTTGCAGGACGGACCGTAGTTGAATACGGACGGTCCGTCACACATGCGTTGATGAGCAGTGTGTAGGGGTTCTGGAAGACCATACAGAAACGGATCTGTAGATGTGTTGCGGACGACAATCCGTATCGGGGCGTATGATGAAGTGAAGTGGCAGACTACAAGTAGCCTAGGCAACCCCGGAGGAACCCACATGGTCTTGTAGGGTTTGGAACCTTCTTGTCATCCCAAATACCTAAAAGAACTCCAATGCAAAATACTATGCCTAGGGTTATTCAACATGGAATATTCGAATAGTTTGACCTAGGTTGTAGACAGTAATCACATCAAGGAAAAACAAATACGACTAAAAAAACTAAGCTAATACTAACGTACTAAACCAAAAATGAAATCAAAGGATTATAAGTTTAGAGTACCATACACTGGGAAATGGAGAAACGAAAGATGGAGATGGATTCAGGTGGGAAAGGTAGATGATACCAAGAGAGCACAGGGCACCGGAGCCCGAAACCCACACAACTAGTAGATATATAATGATAGGTTTTGGGGAGATTGGGAGTAATTGAGCAGTGGGGGAGGTGGAAGGTTGAAAAGAGAGGGGATATGGAGAGGAACATGTGAGAAGTAAGGTGTGAAATATGGAGGAGGTGAGGTGAGTATAAAGGTCAGATTTTGAAAAAAGGGTCAGGCCGGGGCAGTCGGGTAGATTTCATAATCACGCGACGGTTCCCTCGAACGACGGTTCCGTACGCATCTGGGACGGGCCATGTAGGTTCCGTCGTGTATGTATCCGTCAGTGGCTACTGCCGAAGTAGTGTTCTGCAGAATTACTAGTGATGCCTGCAAATTAAAACCCATTAATAGAAAAAAATCTCCCATATTTAAAAAGACGATAAGTATTGGGTTGCCTCCAACAAGCGCATGATTTAATGTCGCGGCATGATTGGGACATGATTATCAGACTTCATCGATGATGGTACGCCTCGATCACTTCATTCGCCGATCAGCATTGCCGAGATAGATTTTATGCGCTTGTCCAGTCACCTTGAAGCAAACCCTCCTTGGTTGCCAACTCAAATGCTCCTATGAGGAAATAGTTGAGCTAACCGTGTTGTAAGGGACCAGTCCATTTGGACTTGAGTTTGACTAGAAACACGCGCAATCGGAATGAATTGAATAAAAGACCACCAAATCCCAACCCATAAACTCTCGTTTTTCAATTTTGCTGTCATTGGTACTTCTTCATCTTCTCGTTTATAGGGCTGAGCTTTTCATAGGCTTTCAGGCGAATTCATCAAGTCATTAACCCATTTAACCGAGACTCTGCACTTCGCTTCAAATAAATTTTTAAACTTCGTCATAGCCCACATAGGATTATGCTTACTCAAACCGGTAAGATGACAAGCTTTCCCATATACAATTTTTGGTATGGGAGACATACCAAGGGGAGTCTTATATGCTGTCCGGTCGGCACAAGAAGCATTCCATCAAGCCTCCTTGACATCCGTTTACTAGGTTCACTGTTATAGACAATATCAGGTGATCTCTCGATTCGACACTTCAACTTGCCAACTAGTTTGAGGGGTGGTAAGGAGTGGCCACATTTATGGCGAACCCATATTTCTCAATAAAACTTTGAATAATCTGTTGCAGATGATGGGAGCCCCCAGCACTAATAATAGCATGCCTGGGGTGCCAAAATGAGAGAATATATTCTTTTTCAAAATGCAGTGACACTCTTCTCTTCATTTTTGACGAGTGATATGGCTTCGACCCATTTAGATACATAATCAACTGCTACTAGAATGTTACTTCATCCCATGAGAACTCACGAAAGGGCCTAAAGTCAATACCCCACACCATCAAATAACTCAATCACAAGAATGGGGGTTTAGAGAGAGCTCTGCTTTCTTGAAATACCACCATCCGTGAAATTTGTCACGATGCTTTAGCAAACCCATGAGCATCTTGCATGAAGAGTTTTGGAAATAGTAACCACTTTGCAATATCTTGGGACGCGGTTTCGGATACACGGTGATGTCCGCCAAACAGCGTGTGAAGACTGGCCAAGCCTCCAACACCACTCAACATTTCCACATTCTGACACACCGCCGAATAAAAGCTTGTCGGGCACAACTCCGATACAAGTATGGTTCATCCCAAAAGAAAGTCTTCACATCGTACAGGAACATTTTTCCTTTGATGAAAGGAAAGTCTGATGGAAACAATATCACTAGCAGGATTAGTTCGCAACATCTGAGGAACCATGGAATACGTATTGTGAAGCATCCATTACATGTTCATAGGGGAAAAGTGGCTCATGTCTAGTCTTATCCCATTATCGCTCTCATAGCTTCACTCTAGAAGAGACAAAAATGATGCGAGCAACTTGATTTTCAGTCCCTTTTGCTATCCAGCACTTCAAAGTCAAATTCTTCCTCTGTAGCCGTAATAGGCAGCGAATAGCCTGGTTTGCGTCCTTTTTCGCTCATCAAAGATATCTCAATGCGAATGGCAGTATGCACTATAACTCTAGTACCATAGCAAAAGGAGCGAAATTCTCAAAAGCAAACACTACTTCGAGGAGTCTTGCTCAGTCAATGGTAGTTCTTCTGGCTTCATTTAGGGCTTACTAGCCATAGTAGATGGGGTGGTGAGGTGAAGGGATTGTTTCTCTGGTCCAGTAACTACACAACAGCGGATTACCCCACTAGCATTCGCACAGTTAACTCAAATGGACTGCTCCAATCAAGGGAATATGATAGGCGCGATAGATACCAATTTTTCTTTTAGTTGACCGAAGCCTTAAGACAAGATTTTGTGAAACAAAAATACACCAGTAGTTTGCACAAGGGGTGTGCAATCATTTAAAAGGCTTTGATGAATCTTCAGTAAAAAAACCTGCATGCCCAAGACAGTTCTCACCCTTTCACAGAGATTGGTGTACTGGGTGGCAGTATCTTCTATTACCGTAACTGTAGCTCGATCAACCTATTATGCCCTTTTATGAAATGCGAATTGGGACCCAACACAATACCCTTCTTTCCACCAGGAGATATGACACTTTTCACAGTTTGTCCAAATTGTAGTATCACATTTTAAGAACCTTAGATAAATGGTTAAGCACCGGCTCGAGATAAGAATCACCAACCATATGAATAGAAAAAAAATCACCATAAAAACCTCTATAGTATCCTCCACCATGTCAGAAAATATTGACATCATCATCTATGAAAGGTTGCGGGTGCATTGCACAACCCAAACGACATTCTTCTGAACGCAAAAGTCAATATTTGGGACAAGTGAAAGTGGTTTTCTCTTGATCGTCTGGTGCAATAGAAATTGATTATACCCCGAAACCCATCAAGAAAACCCAATACCACCCTTTTCCGGCAAGTCTATCCAACATCTGAGCCATGAAGGCATAGGAAAATGGTCTTTTAAATCCAATAGCTGAGTTCAGGTACAGTAATCCATTACACACCCTCCATTCCAGTACCGGTCTCATTGGAAAACAAGTCATCTTTTCGTTGGGGACCACACGTCATACCCCTTTCTAGGTACCCCACTGAACCGGGCACAACCCAACTACTATCGTGATGGAATTAAATTACTCAAGCATCAACCACTTGATAATTTCCTTCTTCACAACATATTGCATAGGAGGATTCAAGAGTCTCTGGTGCTCCAATAATCGGCATTTATGATTAGGAATGAGTTGGATTTTATGAGAGCAAGTACAAGGATGGATCATATAATGTCCGCAATGGTCCACCCAATGGCTCTTGTGAACCCCCCTTTTTTTTAGACACTTCACCAAACTCCCCCTGAAACCTATCTGTTCATCCAAGTTCTGATGCAAAAATCGATTTACCGGTAAAGTGTCACCAGTCCCTAAGAATTTCCTACCTAAGAAGAGGTGTGGAGAGAGCTTTAATTCAACTTTGGAGCGCCCTCTGATCGATGTTTCGTGGGGTGGGAGACACTCGCGATTTTCATATCAAGCTCAAAATTTCTTCGGTTTAACCGAACATGTCGCGATCAAGAGCCGCGCGACTAATGACTCTTCTTCAATACAATCTTTTACTATCAAAGTCATTATTACTGCGCTCTGATTCTACACATAGAAGTCGTATATTGGTGTCTTAGATGTCTCACCCATGTTTAGGATTTTTTATATTTAGAGATGCCGATGGAGCTCACCACTCGTACATCATGGACCCCACACATTAAAGGTCATTCATTTATGATTCAATCGAAATCATTTGCACTTTTCCAGGGGCTTGGGTAACCCAACCCAATTCTTGTAAATCGAGAGGGGTCCATGAGATTTATGCTTGCCCCCAGATCACATATGCTTCGCAAAATTTAATAGCCGATTGTAACAAGGAATAGTAAACGCCACGGATCTTCTTCTGTGGACTGCACTACAAAGGTGTTCTCCCTGTATCAAATTTTCTAGTATACTCCAAGACTTTGTTATTTCAGGGAGAGATTTTTTTTCTAATTTTTCGCGATCTCCGCCTAAGGACATTCTTCCCATACGATCCACTTGATGATAGTGTCTAATACCGCTTTGTTTGTTATCATCTTGTCCCTATATAGAAGTATTCTTTCAGTGACTCATCCATTCATACGGTGATTTGGAACACTCTCAAGAATGAGGTTGATTCTATCCACGACACTACTAACTGACTCTCCTGGTAGTTGCAACAACAGTTATTCACCTTGTCTTGGTGGTTTAGTTCTGGGAGGACCGGATAGTAGCGTGGAGAAGACATCATTTAGTTGATTTCCATGTAAAGCTGGGGGGAAACTTGTATGGGAAGATCAGTGAACACATAGCAGCCTCTCCCGTCAGTGATAGAGGAAACACATGAGCCCTATTACAAATCTATTGATCCCAAATCAGGGGCCTACCCACACACCAACTTTACAACACTGCCCTTCCCTTAGCTATATGGGCATGTGCAGACCCCTCCTCAGAAGGTTAGCCCTGAACACCACCCTCTGGCTGTGAGCATTTGCATCAGGGACTACTGTTACACAAAGTGTGGCTTGTGGGTAGAGGGAGGGCAAAACCAGTGGTAGGTGGCCCATCCGAATCGTATGTATCATTAGCATCTGTAGTAGCTTGGGGCAGTGCGAGCGGGATTCTGTACCCTCTGTTGATGTTCACCGGAGAATCGGGTAACCATCTGACCATGAAACATTCAAATTGGAGCTGCGGATGTTCTGGTTTGGATCTCATCATTGATTCCCAAAATTACGATTCAGTTTGCAGTGTACGCTCTAACTCGTTAGATCGTAGGGGAAACAGCGTTTTCGTCCTTCCGCTCCGTGTATTTGGCATACAAGAGGATAGTTCTGAAAAGAAATCAAAAATCAATAAAAACAAGTAAAATCACAAGAAAATATAACCTTAAACTATAGTAAGAAGTTAAAGTAATCTAAAAGGTAAAGTCCCCTGTGGCAGCGGCCGCCAAAATGATACGCTCAACCGACTTCTCAAATAAGATTAAAGTAGTTCGCGTCAACGTTAAGTAAATACCCAACTAGTGAGGTTGGATCGTTCCCACGAGGAAATAGTCTAGACTTAACTTTAACTTGTATTATGACGTATTTGTTCGGTTGATAACTTCCTGAGAAAGTAAAAAATAAAAATGTAAAAAGGGGGGTTTGTATTTCCTAGTAAGTAAAAAGAATAACTAAATTGAAAGAGGACACGTAAACAGTTTTGAAAGTATGGGTTTTAATCAAATTAATCAAACGTAAACTAGGGTTTTAGTGTTCCCCACAGGTTCCATAATTGAAATTCTAACTAATAACAATTCTTTCCTGGTATTGGCATGCAAGTAATAAAGTTATGTATTTCTAAATCCTTGTCCGGCATCTAGAAATATCTCCTCTCCGCACCTTGGTCCGGCTACGTGGGTTGCGTTCTTAAACCTGATCGTTACCATATTAGGCATTGTATTCAATATTTGGACTAAGTTATACCTGTACCAATCAATGACTAGACTATTAGTAGTATACACTTTAAGAGTAGTGTTAATAATTCTGTTCCTATTATCTACATCCGTGGTCCGGCAAGTAGCATAATTAAGGCGAAGTTATAACGTTGATCATCATAAAAAGATTCTAAGTGAAATAATATTAAATACATGCAAGACACTTTCTAGAAATTGTTATTTTAAGCTAGGGTTAGGGTTTATGCAGTATTTGCCTTATGGTTCCCACAAACCCTAGTATGGAGTTTAGTATCTTATAGGCCATATAAACACAATTATTCAATATAAATTAAATAGAGTCAGTATACTTCCATGAGAAAGAAGAAAGTCCAAAAAATTGCTTGTGATAATCACAAAAATACTTGTAAGAATCTTTCGAAAGAACTCAAAACACTAATCATACACAAGTTCTAATAATATGATTTCTAATCTTGCCGCAGTCTAACATCAAAAATGGGTTTTTCGACTATTTATATGAAAAATAAAAACCTAATTAAAACAAGGGTTTCTAATTCATGGAAATCTGTCAAAGAGCAGGCTGGTCGAAGGACACGCGGAGGACCGCGTGGTCATGACGGGACCGTCGTGGGACTCCGTCGTCCCCTACGTTTGGTGCACAATATTCTTCTGATGCTTTCTTCATCCCATAAACGGCAAGTGTTGACGGACCTTCATAGACACAACGGCCGTCGAGGGGGTCGGTTTCAAAAGACATCACTTATTGGAATGTTGGGTTACTGGGATCACACTTCTCTTGATCTTCACGACGAACCTGCAGGACGGGACCGTCAAGCATGTGACGGACCGTCCACAAGCTTCGTAATTCCCCACACTTGTCAGTACTTCCCCCATCATCCTTTCAGAAGGATTATACGCTGCCACTACGACCGTCACAGCATGACGGCCGTAATAAGATCCGTAAGGTGGTCTTTCAGGATTTTTCTCTCAAAATCTCCGAATTGGCTTTGGCGATTTCCTGAAAAAACAAGAGAACTTTGTATAACAAATTCGCACAAAAAGGGCTTTTTGGACGAACTAAATTAAGGAAAAAGTATTAATTATACCGTGAAACCACGGTATATCAGTACATTCGGCGACGCAAAGAAAAATTGTGTTGAATACGGAGACAGGTCCGTATGGAATAGCCCTTCTCTATCCTGGAGCCTGGAAAAGCAAAGTCCGATCTACGATACGCCATAACCATCCACCCCGTCCCGAGCCTCGTTTGCTAAGCGGGCTCATAGTCCAAGCCTCTTGGTCCGAGGAAGGGGAATAAAAATAGGAAAAAAGGACAGGCGGAGACAGCATGTAGTTGCCAAGATTCGCTCCGACGTTGTTCCCTTCTTTATTATTTTCTTACCTCAAATCGCCTACATTCTATTCTTTTTGCTATTTATTTTATCTTTAGATTCATATACCAAGCATATGTACAAAAGAAACAACTCATAAACAAAACTAAATTCAACATGATTTCCTCAAGGAACTCAAAAATCTCATCTTAACTCAAGAATTAAAGCCAATTTCAACAACATAATTCAGAAACATCATAAGTTCAACTTAGTAGAAACAAATTTAACGTTGAAATTAACATGGTTGGTGTGTGGATGAACAAACCTAATACTATGAAAGATTAAATACCTGAAAAAACACATTTTCTTAAAGCAACTTGAAGGATAATCTTGGAAGAAGAACCTTATCCTTAGCGTTTTCTTGAATTTCTTGAGCATAGAATTTTTAGGGTGGATGAGAGGATTTGATTTGTGAAAATTGATTTTGTGTACGTATAGGGAAATATAGATGAACATTATGGATTTTTAGGACCAAAATACCCTTTAATAAATAAATATAAAGAGCTGGGAGTCGAAATAATTTTTGACCAGGAAGTGAGGTCCGTATTGGCTCCGTAACGCGGAGCTGTTGCTAGGTTTGAGCGTCGTTAGAAAATCACTCATAACTTTTAAGTGAGAGCTAAGAATTTAGCAAATTCAGTAGCGTTGGAAATATAATTAAAAGTCCTTTCTCTATTTATCTTATATACCACCTAATGCATCATGTACTATGAGTTATAGTCTTTTAAGTTGATCCAAAACTCATAACTTAAGCATAACTTCAAATTTTCAGATTTTGTTATTTCTAATTTAGTTCTTCTTGGAACTAAACCTGCTACATCTACTGACCTAAACAATCAAAGAAAATTAATTTCCTTAGTAAAATCCTACTCAAAGCGAAGGATTGTTTAAGTCTTAGCTCAAAAATTTTCTGGAGTGTTATAGAATTATCAAAACAATGCAGTAGTCCGTCGCTTTTCGATAGTGTTTTAGTAGTGATATATATATATATATACACACACACACTTACTTTTATCATATATAATCAAAGTTTTTTTAAAAAAAAGTTAACATATAATTAATTTATGGTTGTAAAACTTTGAGGATTATGCCTTATATTTTAGGAAAAACATAATTGCACATACCTCACTACCATATTTACTATTATTACCTATACTTTCAAAATATAATGTATCATACAACTAATTAATAGACTCCTACCATATATTAAGGAAGATACACTTAGATACATATATTTTTACCAAATACACTAAACTAGGGAGAAAGGTGAGCAAGATTGAAAAGAGAGGCAAGCAAGATTTGTATTTATCGCAGATAAATTTGACACATGTATATGGATCTAGCGTAATTTAAATGTATCCGATATACCAGATACATGCAAAAGTGGCGAGCGAGATGGAAAGAATGCGAGCGAGTTTATTTGTTATATATCTTCGATATACGTGACTTGAATACAATGTATTTAGAACTACTTTGTCATTATGGTTCATTTGTTTACTTCCATCTTATTCCACGCGTTGTGTGGTCACTATTTTGTAGTGGTGTCATCCATGGATGCTTCCACAAACTTCATCACATTTTCTCTTCCACTAGAAGTTCTTCAACTTGTTGAGTTTCCAAAATGAAACACTAAAAACCATCTACATTCTCCAAGCACTATCTTTTCATGAAAAATTTCATCTCCCAGAAGTATTGGCTTTTCATATTTGAATCAACAATCGTCTCCGAGTATTGTTGCCTCTATGAAGTAGTTCTTTTGTCTCTCTATTTTTTGTTGATATTTTTTTATCTTCAAATTTTTCTCATGTATCTATGTTTGACTGAATATAATTGTAAATATTTCATTTTAGATTCAGTTCTAACTTCTATGGGTTGATGAAGTTTAAATATTGAGTACTTGAACGTTGAAAGTAAAATCATTATCCAACAACAACGTGGTTTTCTTCTTTGCCAAAAAATTTCCACGGGTACTTGTTTGTTCAGTTCCTTGCTATTTCAATCTTATTCACTCTTGTACTGGGATGTTATTGTTAAGCTTTACAAATTACCAAGTACAACTTCAAAGTGTTGTGAAATGCGTACCACCTGTTTGATGTAATACATGTATGAACTATATTCACTTCTGTAATATTTTTTAGTTATTTTTTTCATTGATGATTGTAAGAAAATATATATTATTAAGCAAAGGTCACTCTTTCTTTTTGAGAACGTAAAATACTATCGAAACATGAATATAATTTTAATCTTATTTACGTTTTAGACAAGAGAAGAAGAACAATAGGAGATGATTCTACACTTTAGTCCATTGAGAAGGTGGCTAGAAGAAGATATAACATATTTTTTTAATATGGTTTATCTTTAATTACTTATTTAAGGTTCAATAGTAGCGTCTTGTAAATATTAGTCCATAACTTTAGATTATTTACTTTATTTTCTTACTATATTGCTTATGCTTGTAACATTGACTGATTGGTGTTCATTTATGGTCAATGTTTCTGTAAGTACCATTTGATTCAATGGCATTGATATTTCTTTATTATTATAATTGATATTGTTTAGTCTCCTACCATAATCCTCATCCAATAAACAAAACTTTTGCTAGAACACTTGTAATTTATGGTGTCAATTACTATCACATAAGTGGCCCCGTGTATGTTGGAGTTTTAACCAAATGTAAAGAGTGAAGATACATGATTAAGTGGAGGATTTGAATTCAAGAACTTGTAGAAATTGTATTCTAGAACGTGTATTTATATAATTCATGGTTATTGTGACACATTAAGGATTGTTAGTGAGGCAACAGACATTCCATGATTACTTATTTGGTTTCCAAAAGAATGTTTTATAGAAGGTGAATCTACAAAATGAGAAACTTTTTAACCACTTAACCCCCTAATTACCTGTAGTTTTATATTTTTGTATCAATTTTATGATCTTGCATCAATAATTTGACATTACATGAATATGGTTTAACTTTAGAATGTTAACATCCTTTCACAATGGCTATGGGGGAGGGATGTGTTCTTTTGGTGAGGATGTATGGCGCATGCTTAATATAGAAGATTAAGATGTCAAACGGGTTTTAAAGATATAATGGTTGCAAGCTGGCATAAGCTTCCAGCTGTTGTCGTCTACAATACAACGAATGCACCGTCCAGAACTACTAACGACAAGGTTGGCCAAGAAGCTTTGGCAAATGTTTACCACTCTACTCAGGCAGTTGAGGAGTTAACTGGGATTCTTACATCTCTGAAGACAAAAACCGATGATGTTAGCAATTTAAGTGGTGCAGTAAGTCAAGTAAATGAAATACAGCTTCTCAAGTTTTTGCTGTTTAAATTACACATTATTGACAGGATGTCTAAGCAAATTATGTTGCTTGCTTATTTTTTATTTTTGACAAAATTTATCTTTTATATTTCCTATCATTTGTATACGTACTATGAAAGAGCATGCATGTATCGATTGAGCTACATTAGTTGATTAAACACTTTATATATTTTATATTGGTGTATGCTTTGATTCACAAATAATGTGCTTGATGTTTTAAATTTCAGGTCATCCTGATATAACTTGCATAACAAAAATGGACACATCAAATGTGATTTCAACAATTTTTATAGGAAATAACTTTATGATAGTGGGTTTAGATTAAGTGTAGGATATTTGTCATATTCTTCTTTGCCTTTGAGAAATGTCTCATTAATAAATTATTATATGCTTCCTCAAAACAGTGTCTACAAAGAAGCGTGAATTACTCCATTTGAATGTATATGTTACTGGGTGTATATGATATTGAGCATCATTGATCTATTGGTGGATCTATATCTATTCTTTTTAAAGAATTCTCTTATAATTCACAACTTTGGAAACATAGTTTATT
Source organism: Solanum habrochaites (assembly GCA_027704765.1). Classification (NCBI taxonomy): domain Eukaryota; kingdom Viridiplantae; phylum Streptophyta; class Magnoliopsida; order Solanales; family Solanaceae; genus Solanum; species Solanum habrochaites. The sequence goes on from JAKWJA010000580.1 coordinate 14,700, forward strand.
TATTAAAGGTTATTGTTATTTGGGATTTAAATCATCTCAATTGAATGAAATTATACAATTGAGAGTCACCATGTTAGATTATATCATGTATCTAAATCTCAAACTCGTGCCCTGCACGGGCAACCTTTAGGGATGGCAATTGGGCGGGGTAGATGTGGGGCAGGGTGGGTTTAAGGTTATGTGGGGTGGGTCGAATGTGGGGCGGGTTGGAGTGGGGTTTTTAAAATTAATGCGTGGTAGGGTGGGTTGAGTTGTACATGTAATTTTATGTGTGTTCAAACTTAATTTTAAATTTTTACATGTTATAGAGTGATAGACATTATTTATTAAAATAATTTCATTAAGGCTACTAAAATATTCAAGATAATAAATGAAAATCATTCAATAAAAATTACAGTAAATTTTCTTACATGTTTTCCAATTTACCTTTTATACATAAAATTTTAAGTCACTATCCTATTAAATTAATTCAATTTAATGAAAAATGAAGTTAATTTTAAGAATTTTATTTTTAGTATCAAACATAGATAGAAAAGAAAAATATTTAAAAATTATGTGGGGCGGGTACATGTGGGGCATGTTGAAAATGAAAACAATATTTATTTTTTAAAGGTTGTTGTTATTTGGGATTTAAATCATCTCAAGTGAATGGAATTATGCAATTGAGAGTCACCATGTTAAATTATATCATGTATCTAAATCTCATGCCCGTGCAAGCCTTTAGAAATGGCAATGGTGCAGGGTGGATGCAGGGTTGGATGAGTTTAATGCTATGCGGGGCATGTTTAAGGTTATGTGGGGCGGGTCAGACGTGGGATGGATTTTTCTAAAATTAATGTAAGGCGAGGTGGGTTATGGGTACATGTAAATTTATGTGAGTTCAAACTTAATTTTAACTTTCTACATATTTTAGAGAGATAGAACATTATTTATTTAGATAATTTCATTAAAATCTACTAAAATATTCAATCATAATAAAAGAAAATGGTTTAGTAAAAAATACAATAAATTTTCTTGTATGTTTCCCAATTAACCTCTTAAACATAAATTTTGAAGTTACTATTCTATTAAATAAATACAACTTGATGAAATAATGAATTAAATTTTATGAATTTTATTTTTAGTATCAAACTTAACTAAAAAAAACTATGTGGGCGGGTTCATGCGGGACGTGTTGAAAATGAAAACTATTTTTATTTATTAAAGGTTATTGTTATTGGGATTTAAATCATCTCAAGTGAACGAAATTATGTAATTGAGAGTCACCATGTTAAATTATATCATGTATCTAAATCTCATGCTCGTGCAGGCCTTTAGGAATGGAAATGGGGCGGAATGAATGTGGGGCTGGTTAGATTAAGGCTATGTGGGGTAGATTTAAGGTTATGTTGGGTGGGTCGAATGCGGGGCGGGTTGGAGTGAATTTTTTTATAATAAATGTGGGGCGGGGGCGGGTTGCAGGTATATGTATTTTAATTTGAGTTCAAACTTAATTTTAACTTTCTACATGTTATAGAATGATAAAACATTATTTATTAAGAAAATTTACTTGAAGCTACTAAAATATTCAAGATAATAAATAAAAATTGTTCAATAATAAATACAATAAATTTTCTTGCATGTTTCCCAATCGACCTATTAAATATAAAATTTTTAAGTCACTATCCTATTAAATTAGTACAAGTCAATGAAAAAATGAATTTAATTCTTAGTATCAAACACAACTAGAAAAAGAAAATATTAAAAAAATTATGCGGGGCGGGTTCAAAATGAAAACTATGTTTATTTATTAAAGGTTATTGTTTTTTGGGAATGAAAAATAATCTCAAGTGAATGGAATTATGCAATTGAGAGTAACCATGTTAAATTATATCATGTATCTAAATCTCATGCCCATACCATGAACGACAGTCTTTAGGGATGACAATAGGACGGGGGTGGATGCGGAACGGGGTAGATGCGGATCTATGCGAGACTGGTTTAAGGTTATGTGGGGCGGGTCGGATGCAGGGCAGGTTGGAATGGATTTTTTTAAAATTAATGTGGCGCGGGTCGTGGCGCGGGTACATATATTTTTATGTGAGTTCAAACTTAATTTTAACTTTCGACATGTTATAGAGTAATAGTACATTAATTTATTCAGATAATTTGATTATATCTAAAAATATTCAAGATAATAAATTAAAATGGTTCAATAAAGAATACTATAAATTTTCTTGCATGTTTCCCAATTGACCTCTTACACATACAATTTTAAGTCACTCTCCTATTAAATTAATACAACTTAATGAAAAAATAAATTTAATTTTTAGTATCAAACACAACTAGAAAAAGAAAATATTAAAAAAATTATTTGAAACAAATGCATGGTAGGCGGGTTTAAAATGAAAACTATGTTCATTTATTAAAGGTTATTGTTATTTGGGATTTAAATCATCTCAAGTGACTGAAATTATGTAAATGAGAGTCACCATGTTAAATTATATCATGTATCTAAATCTCATATTCGTGCCCTGCACGGGCAGCCTTTAGGGATGACAATGGAGCGGGGTGGGTTTAAGGCTATGCGGGGTGAGTTTAAGGTTATGTGGGGTTGGTCGGATGCAGGACGGGTTGGAGTGGATTTATTACAATTAATGTAGGGTGGGTTGGGTTGCGGGTATATGTAATTTTATGTGATTTGAAACTTTATTTTAACTTTTTACATGTTATATAGAACAATATTTATTAAGATAATTTTATTAAAGCTACTAAAATATTTATTGATAATAAATGAAAATGGTTCATTAAAAAATACAATTAATTTTCTTGCATGTTTTCTAATCGACCTTTTAGAAATGAAATAAGTCACTATAATATTAAATTAATACAACTTAATGAAAAAATGAATTTATTCTTATGAATTTTATTTTAGTATCAAACATAACTAGAAGAAGAAAAAATTAACAACTTATGGGGGCGGGTTCATTCGGGGGCAGTTCACAAGAAAAGTGTTGTTATGCAAGACAGATTGTATCTCATTATATATTTATATATATATATATAATATATATATATATAGATAGATATATGTTATGTATAAACACCACCAACATATTGAGATATCTGAATCTGAAGCACAAAAATATGACAAGATACGAATATTACAACAGAGGATATTTGAATAAATAGCTCTTAAACTAGTGTGATTGATGTAAACAACTCTATATTTTATATAGCGTCAAGCCGACCCAAAATGAATGGGCTTATCACAGGATGACTCAAATATATCAGTCAAATTTAAATAGAGGCTTTAAATTTTAATTTTTTTAATGAAGTGTATTATGGTCAACTTGTTTAGTCTTTCTTAAGAATAGGGTTGGGCATAAATACCAAAAATCGAATAAAATTTTTTGGTTATTTGGTATTCGGTAATTAAGTATTTTTGTATGGTATTCGAGAGGAAAATTTTAGTATTATGGTATTTAGGTTTGAATTTGGTATGAGACATTACTACTATTTTGTATTCTTGGATTTGAATATCCTTCTTTTTTATTGGGAAATGGCAGTTTCAGATTGTTCTACTCAATCAAGTGATTCAGTTGTTCCCTCCATTGATTCCAATCATCCCGTGCATATGCATCCATATGGCAATCCGGGTGCAATGTTGGTGACATTACCTTTTGCTGCGATTGGCTATTGACTATGGAGGAGGTTTGTTCTATGATCACTGTCAGTGAAGAACAAATTTGGGTTCATCAATGGAGAATGTCTACGACCTAGAAGCATTCATACTATCACATTGGGGCTTACCCCTAGACGTAATCTGCGTCGTCATCCTCTTGAAGGACTAAGACTAGCCTCTTATTTTCATGTCATTACATTCATAGGTTGAAAAATGTGGAAAATTTACAACTTTTATTTTCTCTACTTGGAGGCTTACATAGACTTCTACGTACACATAATATATATTCATATCGAGTTTATATAGACCCTTCTTATAGGAGGTGAATAGCTTCCACTTTATGTTGATATACTATATTATATATATTATATAGAATGATTCTATACGATATCTCATTCACATACCATCTAAAACGGATATCACAATACGGCCATAACTCTACATCAATTCAACAAGACCATGTTTAGGTCATAAGAAAGTACAATATTCAAATAACAAGGAAAGAAATGATAGAGTCAATATGCTCATAAAAAATCAAAGCTAGAAGATGGCATTGCCCTCGAAAGTTGAGTACCTACCCTACTTTGATGAAAGGAAGAATCCAAGCCTTCAACAATATTGCCTTCCAAACTCTTCAATGAACGGAACCTAAACTATTTGGGACAAGGGAAGAAAATGGGGTTAGTACTCCACAGATACTAAGTATGAGACCTTCTGCACATACACAAGCCAAAAAACAAGCTTAAAAGGGATTTTTATAAAGCAGGTCATTCTACCCCTTTTATTGGGGATTATGCAAAGTCAAGTAAGTCACATTTAATCAACAAACATCCTTACTCTCCAAAATAACACTATCCCAAAACCTTAGAATCATTATTTACAACACTCTAACATCAAGGAATATCTCAAAAGAGTGATAAAAGTACATATCATAATAATCAAGACAATTTACTCACAAGTCCTATCAAATCAACAAGTGCAATGGGACCAAGCAATCCCCATTAACCTTCTCAATCAAGTATCAATGTCCAACTTTACCATATCATGGCATGAGGTGTGCATTTCTCTTATATTGCAGTTATAATCCAAGGAATATTCAAACGAACTTAATCAACATAGAATATCAACAATATGACAAGGTCATCATATATGTATAATTCAAATTATCTTCACATGTAAACTTATAAGAAATCCTCCTAAGACTCCCTCAAGACAACTAGTGCAATGTCTAGGTCGAAACCCTTACCAGTACCTAGACTAATCAAGACCCCCTTAGGTTAGCCCAAGTAGAGTTAAGTTCCTTTATTTCGTTTACTTTTGGGAAAATCTTTTCCTATTTGACATAGATACCACATGAGCTAGGTGTGAATCCGGTGTCTCATAAAACCCTACACAAAAAGAAGGTGTGGACTACTTGCAAGGGTTAGTAGTACCAAACATAAAATATCGGCAACCACGTGGATCTGCTAACTAGTATTCCTATGGGGGAAACATAGGTCACGAACAGGAGCTTTAGTTGGGACCCTCTTTATGCGCCATGCATTATTGTCTCCAATTCAGAGTTTAAGGTAGTGTTCCTTTCCCTAGTGAGAAAGGACACTTCTCTCTCTAGTTCACTCGGTGCTAGCTAGAGTCCCTTTTGAAAATGTTTTTAAGTCTTTAATTAAACATCAAAAACTTAAATTAAGGCCATAGATCTACCCCTGTATAATATCATCATCAATAGGTCAATAAGAATTGTGTATATGACTATAAGTTCTTTCATACAATTCATATAAGTGAGGCTAAACACTCTAACATTTCCATAACATATTAAGGCTCATTTATAGTTTTCACCTCTTTATAACACAGACACCTTAATCAAATCACAACATAGTCAAGATTTTCAATTCAAAATCATAAACCCTATAATCCTAGTATAAGGCCATAAACCAATGTAATATATAACTTAAACAACAATTAATCACCATTAGAAGAAAAAGAAGAGATTATAGACCTTAACCAAGTCTTTCTCAATGTCTATCATTAAAGGTCTGTTAACATAAACCCATAACTCACCAAACTTGGGGAGAACATCACCGCCACAATGATAACAAATAGATAAACAAGGCCAATTGCATCTCTATAAAACAATTCAATTTTTAGAGAATCACAACTGGACAAAGTACATTATGCAAATTCACATTCTAAAATTCATAACCTAAATCTATCTAAAGAACTAGCATGATAGGATTTATTCATCTTAATTAACCATAATAGCATTCATAGGATACGTTTAATCCAACAAACAAACAAACCTTAAGGAATGATCACATAAAACATAGGTCAAGATCATACCATAGCATTAGATAGAGGATCATATTCTCAATTAGACCAAACCATCACAATTATCATAAAAACAAGTTTAATTACATTATAACCCTAAGAATTCATTAACTCAATACATGAATTCAATTTCGTAATTGAATGAAACCTATAAGAAAACTCAACTTTTTGAAATTTATTTTGAAGGAACCCTTTGAGGAAAGGATCTCAAAGATGAATAGAATCCATACCTTAATGTTTCTCAATAATTTGATGAATAATCTACCATTTTTTTCCAGCCTCCAAACCCTAGTTCTTGCTAGCCTTCAATGGTGAGTTCATGTAGAGAGAGAAATAAGAGAGAAGGAAGAAAGATTATTTTGAGAGTTTTCTTTAGGTTAATGAGGGTTAAGGGTATTTATAGAGGGGCTTAATTAACTTAATTAGTTTCCCTTTAATAACTAACTAACGCCTAAACCACTCAATTAATTTGAATGAAATCATTTAAAATTCATTAGTGAAACTCAACCCTCACCTAAGAGACCCTGATCGACAATCTGTCGGTGAGTCGATGGACAACTATCCCTCCGTCATGCACTTTGTCATCTCTGTTAGAGACTTTAAAGGTGAGGTCTTCCTCCAATTTTTCTATGTGTGGGGTGACGGTGGCCTCGACGCTCTGTCGAGCCACTAACTCCTCGTCAATCCCTTCCGTCATGTGTAACAGTACATACGTAAACAAGGGCCTTCATGAATATTTCTAAGTGTGGGACGACGGTGGCCTCAATGCCCCATCTATCCTTTCCAGGACCATAGTACTGTACACTGCTGCACACTGCCAGGCAGTGCTGGCATCAAAACTACAGGGATCCTCCTCAGGGCATTTTTGTCCTTGGGGATAGCGGTCTTACACAGACGTTTCAATCATGAAACAACTCAAACGTCCATTTTAGCTTAACCGTTCACCATTTTGTACCTTTCCAACTCCTACATAAATTAGTAAAAAGGCTAAGGCACACTAACATCCTTTGAACTAAACTTCCGAATTTTTGGACGTTTTGTTCTAAAAACCTTATAATGACTTAAGTCAACATTACATCAATGAGTCCATTAGCACAAAGTTCAACTTAATAACATGCTACCTATAATTTCATGAAGACTCGCCATATAACAATGCACAACATAACTCAAAGCAAGCAAAAAGCAAAATTTCAAGTTTTTAATAGCAATACTACAGTGACTTCACCGTAAAACTTATTGTAATGTCATTTTTGTAACACTTCATCCAAAATCCAGAAACCATAAATCTTGTCATAATTATATAATTAAAAAGAATGGCTAAGCTTAATTATCAAAAAGATAAGGATAACGGGACTTCATATCGGCCTCGGCCTCCTATGTAGCACGCTCAACTAATTTATTTTTCCATTGCACTTTTATGGATACCACCTCTTTATTCCTTAACTTCTTGACTTGCCTATCAGAATTGGATGAACCGGAACACTTAATAGAGAGCGTGTATCTTGACCCAAGACCCTCCAATAGGAAGAATGAAACTCAGGGTCACAGATACACTTGCCAATATTAGAAAACATCGGAAACGGATGAACAAAGTCAATCACTAGGAATTTCAATTAAAGGCAACCTTACCAACCCTTGAAGATTTCATAGGGACCCACATAACGAGACTAATTTCCATTTTTGCCACACCTAAACCACCCATTTCATGGGTGTGAAATTTTTTAATGCACATTATCCTTCTTGACTCCAAATACATTCTCCTGATATCGGATAAGACCTTTGCTGACTATAGGTAATTTGACAATTTCCAAAGTTTATAAATCATGTTAGGACCAAAAAGCGATGGGCTCACCCAATTCAACCGATCAAAATACGGAGGACCTACATTCTCCAAACCATACAAGGCTTCATAGGGCTCCATGGAATCGTCGAATGAAATTGTTGTCGAAGGAAGGACCTCCACTAAAAGTTAAATGGGCCATATCCCCACTCCCTTTAAAATCAATAAGGCATGCTTAAGAATATCTTCAAGGGTTTTGTATCGTACGCTTGCTTGACACATCCGTTGGATATGAAAAGTGGTTCCAAAACTTCACAGTAGTACCTAACCATTTTGAACGACCTCTAAAAATCTAGCTGGAATTGTGAGGCCCCGACTCCAATATGATGGATAACGAAATGAAATCGGAGGCACACAATCTCATATAGGAATATTTTTTGCACAACCTCCGCCGAATGGAAGACTATGACGGGATATTAAAGCAAGCTGGATTTAGCAATCAATCCACAACATCCTATGGAATCAGAGGAATTTGGGTCCGAGGCTAACCACCTAATTACAAAGAACAATTGATGTATTCCCACTTTCGAAGTTGGAATTGGACTCTCTGTAGTAACGCCGCCCCGACTTTAGGTATCGGCCTTTACTTCGTTGGACACCATTCAGACAAACTTTTTAGACGACAAATTCCGCTATCGGGAGTTCTTGAGAACGGTTGGGGGACGCCCTTACTTTTTTGAGTGAGGCCTATAGGATTTAGGAAAAAATTCCATTCTTTCTCCCTTTAGTGCTATTACTTGGGTTACAATTGGTATCCACGTGATCACAAATTCGATATCATGGACATCTCACTCTATGTCGAAATATGGTTACAACTAGAGTAAAGACCTGTTGCAAACACCAACACCGGCAAGGACAGGGTGCGTCTGAGCCAACCATTGGGACTGTAGCTCGGAGGAGGAAGCAGTGGACACCAGAGGCCGTGGTAGAGGGGCAGGAGACGCCCTCTAGAGGTAGGGACGAACACTGGTCCAACTAGTGATTAGGGCAGGTGTGACTCTCCATCGACTGATGAGCGGTCGTAGAGAGGGTGTGAGAGGGGAAAAATGAGCAATGCTGCAAGATGAGGAAGTACCACCCCAACACCCCAGAGATGATTATTAACCAGGTTCTTTGCTTATTCTTATAGGGTTTATCTGATCAAGGCCCCAGGACACCTCCAGTGTTTTCTTTCCAGAACTCAGGTTTCCGGGAGTACAACATGAGATGCTATGGTCCCCGCATGAATGCCCATGGGAGGAGTAGGCAAGTTTCCTCGATTGGAATACAGGGCCTCTTAATGAGAACGTGAATCAGCATGAAACTTTTCACTAAGTTCTTGAAGTTGAAACCTCCAGTCTTCAAGGGTGCTGAAATATGAGGATGCCTATGATTTTCTGGTTTTGATGTCAAGAACTTCTACAAACGATGGACATAGTGGACCGATTCGGTGTTGAGTTTGTGGACTATTTAGTTTAAGGGAAATGCCCAAAAATGTGCGGGGCGGTGTATGTTGGTGGTAAACCCGCACAGGCACCACCTCTGATGGGCATCATTCTCTAGCCTATTATGAGCAAATATATACCCCGAGACTTTAAAGGGATTGGAGCAGAGATGGTTACTGAGTCTCGAGCCAGGCAGGATGTTTGCTTACCTTATGATGCTAAAATTCCGTGCACATCACAGGTATACCACCCAGCTGTGCTTCGTTCCAAGAACGGATTCGCCGTATTGTTTGTGAAAGGATTGAGGTCAGAGTTGCAGATCCTCCCAGCCTATACAAGGGAGCTGCAGTCAGCAAATCCGTTCAGAAATGGTTGATTTGGTATAGAGGTGGAGGGGGTGGTGAAGCCATAAAAACTTCACTTGCGGTCGACATCTAAGAAGAGTTCCTGTACGGAGGTGAGTTTATGGTCTTACTCCAGAGGCAGAGTTCAGGAGGTTACCAAGCCCGACCTTATTCAGTTCTTTATTACAAGGCTGTATTTGTAGCTAGGGGTCCACGAGACCGGTCAGCAGTTCTCTGAGTGTTGAGGTTATCCTAGACTTCGCCGTTCTCCAGAGGCATAGTGCCTTGACTTTGAGAGTGTTATGGATTGGAGAGACGCGACATCATTAGGAGGGTTTGTCCAAACAGAGTTACAGACCCCTAATAGTTAGAGGTTAGAGGTGTCACGGGACGATGAGGCTCACCATATCTGGAGGGCGTGGTGGACCAAAGGTAATGGTGGTCACCAAATCAGACGGGGGTTGACGGGCAGCTGGAAGCTACTGCGGCACAACATGGAGGGGCAAGGGACCAGACAGGTGATAGGGCCGATTGGGTATCTTTCCAACAGGAGGTCTGAAGAACCGAGACATTGATGTGTTATCACATGTAAGCTTTTGGGTTTGTGATTTCATGGATTCTGTATTATTTGATCACTGGACCACCTTTTCATACGTATCTTCCTCATTTGCTATGGTCTTGATTTACATGTTAATTTATTGACATGCCTATTCGTGTCTCTACTCCTGTGGGTGAGATCTGTGATAGTTGAGAAGGTTGTATAGGTCTGTCTTGCTAATTTGTGGGAGCGGAAACACTCATGTGGATTTGATTATCCTAGGAAATGGTTGATTTTGATGTAATTTGGGTATGACTTGGCTTCCCAAATTTACAATTTAGATTGTAATGCTAACAACTGTGACTTGCCAAACGATGGTGGGACAGATCGCTAGTGTGGGAGGGTGAATACACCTCCACCCGGTCCGTATATCGCTTTTCTTCGCCTCGGAGGATGGTTAGTAAAGGTTGTTTATCCTTTTTGGCACATCTTAGGGATTGATACTTCCAAGTACGTCGATTGAGTCTTTTTGATAGTTCGCGAGTTTATGGATGTGTGTCCTGCAGACCTTCCCTGTATGCCACGGATAGGATATGGATTTTTGCATTGATCGGAGCGGGTTCGCCCCATTTTCTATACCCCCTTATTAGAATGGGCAGCCAGCCTGCTGACGTTGAAGAGAGTTTAGGCTTTAAAGGCCCAACTTGAGAGTTGTTAGGTAAAGACTTTATAGACCTAGTGCATCCCCTGGGCGCCTCCTGTTTATTTGTTAAAAAGAGGATGGAAGCCTTTGGAGTGCATTAGACATCCAGGCAGCCCCCTGCAATAAGGTAAACTATTAAGAACAAGTATCCTATTTTGAATTGATGATTTGTTGCAACTCAGTTCAAGGGGGGCTTGTGTCTTCTCAAAAATTGATATGAGATAGGTTATCATCCAATTGAAATACGGGCAGCGGGATGTGCAAAGAATGCTTTTGAAACCAGGTATGGCTTACGAATTCTTAGTTATGTCTTTTGGGCTTACGCATGCCCTGCTGCTTTCATGAGGACCTGAATGAACGGGATTTTTCACAGCATATCTTGATCTCTTTGTATGTATTCATTGTGATATAATGTATACCCTCGTAAACAGAGAAAGGAAAGGAGGAAAAGAACACGAAGGTAGAATTTGAAGAATGGTATTGGAAGTGTGGAAGGAAAAAGCTTTATGCAAAAGTCGCCAAAATTGTGTGTTGTAGGCTAGAGTCAGGTCCTTCTTGGGGCACGTAGTTTTCTAAGGAGGAGTGTGATAGTGGATCCTTCTAAGATTGAAACGGTGAAGAGTTGGGCAAAGACCTACTAATGTTACAGAGGTAAGGAGCTTTGTTGGTTTGGCTAGCTACTACCGTCGATTTGTCAAGGGACCAATATATTTTCCTTAGGTCATGGTAAATTTTTGTTGAGCCCAGATGAGTTGAGTAGCAGGACCCATGTGCTTCTTCTAAGATCCGAACCCTCAACCCATCTACATCGGGAACACACAATCTCCCTTGGTACTTTAACACACCATCACCCCTAGGGAGAAGGATTCATTCAATTTGACAAGGAACGATTCTTTCAACTCCATCAAGGCTAAATCAAGGTGTTGTTTGGACTTCACCTCAACCACTAAAGATGAATCGGAGTTATGATGAAACATGGACCCCCATAAGGAGTACTCTCCAACCTCACCCCCATAATACACCCATTTCCCCCCCCCAACCTTCTACGCAAACCTATGTACTTCCCTTGTGCTAGGTCCTTTTTGGATTCATCAAGATGGATACACTACAATAGTCACCAACTTAGCGGCATTTGCAACTTACATTAGCCTTGGCCAATGTGATAAAGGACAGCATATCATAACTTTCACAACTCAAGGCCACCACTTCTTGTCGAAGATTTAACTCCTTTTGGGTAAACCATATTGGAGGACTCGTATTGATCGAGTAAAAACTCAACATGGAACCCCATACGATATGCCTCAAAATTTTCAGCAAACACATGGCCGCTAATTCAGGTCATGAGTGGCGGTTAAATTGCCTCAATTAACTTTAGTTGCCTAGAGGAATAAGCTATAACCTTCCGTGTTGCTTAACGAACACACCCAAACCCCTCGGGATCTGTTTACAATACACCACAAAACCCTTTGTAAACCTCCAGTTTTCACCCCCCGCGTCCCCCGGTAAGGTCAACACCGGCGCGGACGTAAGTCTATCTTTCAAATGTTTGGAATCTCTTGTAATTCTCCGACCACTTCAAACTTTTTAATCGTTGGTTCAAAGGTAGTCAAAAAGAGACGCAATGATGCGAAACCATCCACGAACCTTCGGATAGTAACGCCTCTAAACCCAAGAAACTCCTTATGTAGTGGAGTAGTATGGTCCTCAGGCAAATTTTCACTGTTTTTTTAAGGTTTTTCTTGGATTCTACTTAAGTCCCTCGCTAGAAATTAAGAATGATGTCTGTGCCAAGGAAAAGTAAAACTAATCCAACGAAAAACTCACACTTAGAGTATTTGGCATACAATGATGTTGTTTAAGTGGTTTGCAACACTCCAACCCTCCAAATGACCCTATGATCATCTCATTCTTGGCTTATACCAAGATATCGTCCAGAAGACAATGCAAAAAAACGAATCTAGTAATTCTGAAATACTCTATTCCTTAGGTCCCATACAATGTCGACGGAGCAATTAGTGAGACTGAAAGGAAAACCAGACCAAGAACTCATAATGCCATACCTAGATCGAAAGGCCCATTAGTAGGTATATCCTCCCTCTCACCCTGATTTTATGATCCCCGGAACACCTTGAAGTCTATCTTTGAAAAGTAACTCGCCCAGTGGCAGTTTGTCAAAAAGTCATCAATTCCAAGCGATAGGGTACTTATTCTAACGGTGTTGAAACTTTTGAGCTTTGGCGGTAGTCAAGAACATTCAAGACCATCATTCATTTGAAAAAATAACAACGGGCACCCCAGGTCGATTATCCAGGCTTATTAAAGCCTTTGTCAAGAAAATCCTTCATGAGTTAATCCTTCAACTCTTTCATTTTTTCCAGGAGCCATCGGATGGAGAAATTGAAATGGGATTTATTTCCGTAGCAATCCGATACCAAAATCCAATTTTCCACGTCGGGAGGAATGACGGAAGGTTTCACTTAGGGGAAAAACCTCCAAAAAGTCATATGCAATAGGGGGACTGACTCAAAGGGACAGGGACTTCGGAATCCAAAATCCTGGCACTCTTACAATGTGATAGAACAACCCTTTGAGTCCAGTTACATGGATGTTTAGAAAAATAAGATGCGACCTTAGGAATAGAATTCCCCCTTCCACTAACAACGGGTCATTTGGAATTGAAACATATCACACTGTTTCACAATCCTCAATGGAGCAAAATGTATGCAAACCAATCCATACCAAATATAATATAAAAATCAAGCATATCGAGTTCTACAAATCAAATAAAGAAAACTCTATAGGGAAATGAAAATAGGACATTTCGAAGACTCTTTTAGCAACAATGACTTCCCACCGGACTGAAACAGAAGGTCTCATGCAAAAGATAGGTTCTAGAACATCAAATTCTTACTACTAGTGGTGTAACAAAGGACAATCTGTAGCACCCGGATCCAGGTGTTAAAGCATACAGATCAAAGATAAAGATTTTTAACATACGGTCACCACGGTGGGAGAGGATAATTGCTCAACTCTAGAGCGGGAGAGTTATAAGTGGTTTCTTCTTTGGATCATCACTAAGAACAATTGCTTGAGCTTGACAATCATCTTTCTTACTCTTCAAGTTGGGTACGTCTCTCATACTGTGACCACTCTTGCCCACAACTAAAGCAACATTATCTGTTCCAAAGACATTCCCCATGTGTTTTACCACACTTTCCACAAGTTGGCTTCTCATTGGTTAATTAGTACCTTTCAGTCTGAATTTCGGGTTAGACACCTATTAATACTAGACTTTGGGAATTTTGAAGGGACTTTGATTATGAAATACACATTTTTTATATCTAGGATTGTCTTGTATCTCAAGCCATATTCTTTGAAAAAATTCTATCAAATGGTCCTTTCTGTTTAGCATCTCTATTCTTTAAGTAGAACCCCTTGCCTCTCACACCCCTTCTGTCATACACATAAGGACCATGAAATTTCCTGGTTTTCATGTAGCATAGAGGATTGGCACTCCTCTTATGGGTTCCTCCGACACCCCCCATCACAAAACGGCTATTTGTCTCTAGGATCAGAGACTAAATCAGGAGCTATTGGACAACTTAACAAATTCAAGCGTATTCATGAACACTCTTCCCTCCTTGGCGAAGATTGATGAACTCCGTCACCTTCTCCTCCCTCATCTCTCTAGGGAAGAATCTATCTAGAAAAGCCTCCTTAAATACCTCCTAAGTCACCGGACCACCCCTCAATGGCCTATTGTCCCTCCATTGCACATACAAAGTTTGAGCCACATCCTTGATTTAATATGAGTCCAACTTGGCCTTCTCACTTCAAGTCACCCCCATAGCATATAGAACTTTTTAGACCTCATCAAGTAATACTAGGGGGTCTTCATTGTCACGACCGGAATCTAGACCCTCGACGAGACCAACGTTGTTGACTTCTCTGAGTTCGCAGACAAGCCTCCATACGTCATTCTAACTTCATCTAGGTTAATTTTAATTGAAAATTTGAACTTTTTGTTTTCTTATTTCATGCTAGACATTTTCAACTTAACATCATAGGCGTTCCCAAATCAACCATCTAATAGAGATATTCAAATGATAGAGATAGTTCTCAATTACATTTAACCTATTCTTGCCAAAATGGCACCAATACAAAGCCTGAAATGAAAGTGGAAAGAAACACTAGTGGAACATACTCTACTAGCTAAAGCCTACATCTAAGCTAGATAATAACAGTAGACATTATCGAAAGAATTAGGGTCTACCAAATACGGATGAAAGCTCCACGTCCGGATAGCTGCAACATCAACCATTAACCTCTAGCGTCCACGTGTGCATGCATTTAAAATTGTAGATTTGTATAGGTTTAGTACACACTTGTACTAAATATGGGTATATTTAAGCATGCACCAACGACATGCATCATTAAGAACAGCTCTTTCCTAAAAACTTGATTATGGGAAGTCATGTCAGTGGACTTGCAAAATTGGGATTAGGAAATTTAGTGATCTTTCAAAATTTGATTAGGAAAGTGAGTGAACTTTTCAAATTTGGATTAGGAAAGTTATGCCATGAGAGGAACATGCATCATTATATTGCACACAACATATAACATCTTACTCATAGCACATAACATATTTCATATCGTGCGTTCATATGCCATGAGACCTTGGAATCACGGACTTGACATCAAGACTTCCCAAAATGAGGGCTCAACATATGGGACCTCAACTAGGATCTCAGATTTAGAAAAACATAGCCTCTGCTGTATTTCATTTATACGTACTTTATTTCATTTCATTCATAGGCTAGTACACCAACTATACCTAGGATGTAGTTTAAGACTTTCATTGGGTTCTGTATGCAATGATCAAGAATGACCTAGTGTCATTACTTAAATCTAGATCACCTCTTGATTATCCTATCCCAACACCTTTAGTAAAATTCATTTCATTATGTGAATTATTTGAGGACGGCCTCATTCATTCATGGGGAATTTTAATTTTAACCAACATAGATCATGTGAGCTTCATGAAATCTAGTTTCTTCCCCACACCGAAAAGAGGTGGAATATCTGGCCAAAGTGACCCAAAAACTGAGTAGATACATGGAGTTGAACCCGCCAGAGCGATCCCTATATGACTTACCGATAGGGGGATCGAAGACTAGGAGATATAAGGAGACTAATACCCAGCATGCCGGACAGGGACCTCATCTCATGAGAGTTATGTGAACCTCAGTCCTTTCCGGAAGAAGGCATCACCTCTCATAAGATAGTCTTCGGTGCTTAGTATAAAGTTCCATTACATTTAAGCTCATACATCATTGAAGTTGGCTTCATGATCCGACCTTACGCTCTTCCTGCTTCTAGATGACCACATCATATTCACTAGATAATTTCTTATATCATTATTAGTACTAACGTGTTTTAATCTTAAACTTTATTAGATGTGTTCATAGAGACTGGTCTCTTCATTAACTGTTACACTCATAGGTGAGTACATTTGGATAAAATTTACTTAGGGCCACATTGAGATTGATATCATCTTTTAACTTAGCATTATTCATCGTTGGTTTTACAACTTACATTGAACATTAGAATATGTGCTCATAATAATACTTACCCTTCATTTACGTGAATGTTCATTCATCATATGCCAACGCACTTGGCCATTTAGTGAGTTTCAACAATCTTACTTAACATTATAGGTTTCCATATGTCATGTTATTTTCATCATTCTTTTTTATTTCCTCATTCATTGTTATTTCATAATATGCCCAATTGACACTTAGCCATGTAGGTGTTCACACTCTTTCTTACCCTGTTGGGTTCCTCCTTTCATTAATAATTTCATCATTTCTTGATGATTTAATCATTGATTGTCATGCCATCATTGCGGGGTCAGTCATCATGTATTACGGACAGTTGAGGGGCATTAATTCTTAGACTTATTGGTCTATACATACAAGCCATGCGGCTTCATTCATAGTTCGCTTAAGTTCATTGATATCTTCCTAATATTATTGGTACAAGACATGCATCTTGTATGTATGCAAAGATCTCGATTCTCGATCTAAGTTATGCAGCAGGTCATGATTCTTGAAATTTAATTTTGATGACTTATCATCCATACGGAATTTGGGCAAGGGAACACGGTTCAAAACCTTGACAACACTTACTTTTTTATTTAGTTTATTTAATCCAACGGCTTTGGGGGACCAAGTTCGAGCCCAATGCCTTCATTTTATTTTTCCCTTAATTTATCTCTTCATTTTCTATAAGTGAGCGAAGCGGATCTGGGATCAACCCAACACTCCATTCTTTTAGTTTCTTACTTTTAATTTATCTCCTTTAGCCGAGGTGGTTTGTGGTTTTCGAACCCCAACAACCCCTCTTTAATTTCTTTTTAATTTTCTCTTTAATTTCCCTAGAGGGCGTGGGTCGATGCCCAAGCTCTACACATCTCTTTTGTTCATTTTTTTAAAGCTTCTTCAATGCCTAAGGGTCATGGGTTCATTCATGACGCCTCACATTTATTTCCTTTCATTTTCTTTAATCTCATTCACGCCTAGAGGTCGTGGTTTCGATTCCCCCTCGACTCACATGTCTTTTCTTTCATTTTTCCTTAAAGTTTTGATGGAGAGATTCTGGGTTCTAATTCCCATCTCTAAATTCTTAATTGCATATATTGATGTCCAGCCAAGATAAACAACGTTAACTTCAAACCCCCTCAGCCCATTCTTATTCATTTTTAGTTATTTTTATGGGTGAGGTCGCGGTGTCGATTCACCTAATGACTCCCACCTGATTTTACTCATTTAAAATTCCAGCATTTTTTAATCTATGTTTAGCCGAAACGAATTGTAATTTGCCTGGCAAATTTTATCACCTTTTTCAGCTCACTTCTTTCAACATTTATAACGTGAATTCATTGCGCGTAATTCGTGATCATTAAATAGTTATTAGGTGCATATTTTCATAGGTTCAGTGTGAGCCAATAGACTACATTCAAACTTAACCACATTTAAACCTCTAGTAAAACATCACGAATTACAGTAATAATTTGACTTGAAATCACAACCCACAAACATCACCATTTTAAAGCCTTAACCCGAGGCACATGAGATACGGTCACATGCACACAACACGTAGACCATAATTTCGGAAAAACCTCAAATAAAGTCCATATAATTCCGAACAAAATACATAGAAAACCCTTAATAATCACGAAACACACTTTGATCCCTAGTTTTATACAGCACCCTAACCAACCTATATTCAATGGAGTAGTGACAGGGATATGCAAACGGGGAACAACCCTAGTTTAGAGGGGGTTAGGATTTTTTCTTTTTTCTGAACCGAGGGTCTCTTGGGAAAGTACCAAGAGAGAATATTAACCATACCTTGTGACTGTTAAACACCTCAACTTGCTGCGCAAAAAACTTCACCAAGCTCTGTCCAATCCCTCAAAGTCCCCACAAACGAGAGGACAAATTTTCTTTGCCTACGTAATTGATTTGTTTGTTTTCTTATATTGTATTGTGAGTTTTTCTCGTGTGACGAACTGTGGTTTACAGATGTTTTGTGAAGTCGTTATTTGGACGAGGCGGAAATGTGGTCGAGGTGATAGAGAGGTGGGAGATGAGAGATGATGATTGCCGTCGGGACTTAGAAGACGTTTTTTAGGATTAGGAGTCCATTGTTGGTTGACTTATCTCAATCTAAGGTGTTTTTATTTAACTTTATAACACACTCTGATTACCTTTGTATTTTTGTCAAATCACTCTACATACTTTTTATAATATTTTATAAAGAGTACAATTAACCTACATTAAGGGTACCATTTACCCCTCGCAAAGGCCAAAACATAATTTAATTCATTGCTTTCACCTAGGTTCAAAACCAGGTGGAACAAGACTTCAATTCCAAGAGCCCCCAAGTCTTGGCCCTTATCTCCCAATACATGCCCCCTCACCTATTAATTAAATATTACTAATATATATTGAGCGCATAGTACAACTACTTTAAGTTGTCCTGGAAGGCGAAAAAAAAGATCATGTCTACCCCCTAGCACCCTCAAAAACCTAAAGATCTTTCCCATTTTATGTCTGGTTAACGATCCTTCCAGCTAAATATCTATTCGAGAGCCATACATGGTTGACGACTTCCACCACCTGGTAGATCAAATAACTCACACCGAGTAGTGGTTTGGGCATGTGAGGATATGGGGCAGAGGTCCCACGGT
>JAKWJA010000581.1:0-84653 GCA_027704765.1 Solanum habrochaites
CTTCTAAATCCAATCGTTCTTTAGCCTCTCTCGCAACACCATATCCGAATTCGGCTTAGTTTCTCATATCAAACTGTTCCCTTCGATCTTGGTCAAGAAAAGAAGATCTCGCTCCAATGGCCAACAATCCTCCCTTCTCATTTACTCTAAATCATAAAGTCATAGCAGAGTTTGAACTCTATAGCAATGGGCAGTCTAGAGGCTTGCAAGTGAGGCTAAACTACCCATGTCCCTGCTTCTACTAGGGTCTGCAAAAACATAGAGTTCCTGGGTTATACAAGATGGTAATATCAGTAGTCCTTCAGTAGTTCATTTAGCTCCCCTTTCAAAATCAAAAAATCTTTCTGTAAATGTACATACTGTAGGGCTACGAGATCCGTATAGACTTTCACAATTAACCCAAGAGATGTGTCTCCATTGCTGAATGCAAAAACTACCACAGCCAACTCCAAAATCGTGGGTCGGGATAATTATTCATGCACCTTTAAATTGCCTCGAAGCATAAGACAAATTACGTTCTTCTCTTGCAGAGCACGGCCACCAAACCAGAATATGGATGCATCACAATACACACGAAGTTCATTTACCCTCTTACTAGCAGGGTAAGGATAGGTGGGTAGTCAGCAAGGTCTGGAGTTTTTTGAAAGCTTATCCTCACATTAATCCGACATACAAATGGAAACATATGACGTAGTCAAGTCGTAAATGGGAAGCGATAGAAGAGAATCCTTGACAACGACAGTGTAGTAGCTGGCTAACCAAACAAAGCTCCGATTCGACCATAGTAGGCTTACCCCATTTTCACTGTTCAAGTTCTAGAAGGACCACCATCACCCCTATCCTAGAAACCACGTGCCCCAGTAAGACAAGATCTAGCCAAATCACACATGGAGAATTTGCATAAAGCTTTTTCTCCATCAACATTCCAACACCAATTCTCAATGCTCTCATGTTCCATTATACTTTTCTTGTTGGGTATACAGTATCTCATACAATAAATACTATCACAAAAGAGATCAGATATGGCTTAAAAATCCCGTTTCATCAACAATGAATGGCAGCCGGGGAATTAGTCTAGTTCCAAAGGACAGTACCAAGAATTCATAATGCCCATACCCACCCCTGGTTCGAAAAGTAGTCTTTTGGCCACATCTGCTACCCGTACTTTCATTGATGATACCAGACTCAAGTCATCTTAGAGAAGGAACAAGCACCTGTTAAACATGATCGAACAAAATCATCAATGAGAGGAAGAGGGGTACCGTTTGACCAGTTACTTTTATTTATTGCCGGATAGAATCTATGCCACATCCGAAAGACTCCTATCGTCCTTCTTCACAACAAAACATGAGCACCCCAGGGGAGCACCGGGGTTAATAAGAGCCTTTCCCTAACAACTCTTGAAGTTGGCGTTTAACTCTCTTAACTATGTGGAGCCAATCCTATAAGGGGGTATGGATAATGGAACGAGTACACGGCTCCAAATCGAATGCCAAAAGTCAAATCCCTGTACGGTTTAGCTTACCAGGAAGGTCGCAGGCGAAACATCAGAACTCACGAACTCCGAACCGACTCAATCGAAGGTACGTGGGTAGGATCATTCCCTGAGGTGTGCCAAGAAACGCTAAATAATAACACCCTTGACGAACCATTGTCGTAGAAACGAGAAAAGGAGATGATACGAACGGAAGTGGAAGCGTAGGTACCCTCCCAGACTAGAACCCGACTCTACGGATCATCCAGGCTTGGCCAACGTTTACAGTTTTGCATTACAATCTCGATTGCAAAGTTTGGGAGAAAGCCAAGTCAACCCGGAACTTACATCGAAATCAACATTTCTAGATGACCAAGTTACATGAGTCATTGCTCCCCATAAAAGTCACAGACAAGACCTACAACCTTTTCAACAGCACAGCATCCCACACCGGAGTAGAACCCGAATAGGCCTGTAAAGCAATTCACAAGTAAAATTAAGACCATTAGCAAATGAGGAAGATCACACATATGAAAATGTAGTCGAGCCAGGATCAAAAATAAGAACCATGCAATACAAACCAAAAAGATTACCTGTGATAAGAGAAGCATCTGAGCCTCCGCTTCCAAGACGCCCAGGGAAAGCGTAACAATGGGCCATATCACCTGTCTGCCGTTGCCCATACATTGGTGTTATAGTAGATCCAGTTTGTCCGTTACCACGACTCGTTTTGGTGACGCACCATTACCTCAGGCACACGTCCTCCAGAATACGGCACTCTACCATGGACCACTGTCTACCTCTAGCTATGGGGGTATATAACTAGCTTTGGAAAAAATTCCTCAATAGGTCCACGTTTCCCCACATACATACATTTCTGGGTAGCAGAGGTCTCTGCTGAGAATGAGAGGTTTGGAAAAACCTCCAACCTCAGATAATGTTGGACGATACTGAGGTGACCCCCAACTACAGTCTGTAGTGAGAATACTGAATGGTTCTGACTGATGTCTAACCTCCTGACACCTCGTCCCTTAGAGTTAAGAACCCATAAAACTCACCTCCCGTTCGAAAACCTTTAGAGTCGATGCCAGGGTGAAGTCATCGGCTTCACTCCCGTCCACCTCTACACGAAGTCCTACCCATTCCTTGAAGGATTTCGCTTGTGAGCCGCTACTGTAGCGACATCGACGATCGCCCTCAGCCCTTTCACCAAACGGCGAATCAGCTTTTTGCTGGGGGAAACCTGAAGCAACGCGGGGCGGCATACCTAGATAATGCACGAACTTAGACTCTACGCAGTGGACCGTCATCTGCCGTGCTCTAGGCTACGAACTCACTTCCTACTCTCCCTCAAGGTCCGGGGGAGGCTATTCTCCATAAAATAAGTAGAGAATGACAGCCAAGTCATGAGGTGGTGCGGCGGGGGACACTGACATGTGACCGCTCCACATCATTTGGCGTTTCCTGAAACTGATAGGTTTACAAAACTCAACCACCAAAGCGTCCACAGCCCCATCTTATAGTAACTAGCCAATCCAACCAGAAAATCATAGGCAATCCTCAGATTCAGCCAACAGTGAAGACTGGAGGGTTCAATTTCAAGGAACTTACTGAAAAGTTAAGATGATCGGCTGTATTATTAGGCCTGTAGTCAAACGAGGAAAGTGCTATTCAAATGAGGCATCATGCGGGGAGCCTCAGCAGCGGCCCTGTCGTACTTCGGCAACCTGAGGGCTGGTGCAGAAAACACTGGAGGTTTTGGCCCTTGGAGTCAGCTTACACCCATAAGGAAAGAAGAATCCGATTATATCTTGGGGTAGGTTGGCGGTGGTAGTTCCGCATTATGCACTTGCTCAGTTTCCCCTTTCTCACCCTCTCTTACTACTTACAGCGGTGGAGGAGTCACGCCTAGTGGGGCGGGACACCAGAGGGACAGGGCTTGTCCTCTTCTCTAGAGGAGTTCCTCCCACGACCTCTACCACGGCCTTCTGTCGCTGCTCTCATCGAGCTACAGACCCAGCGTTTTGTGAGCTGGCTCGACGCACAAGGTCCCGCCGGTGCTGGTGTTGACTAGTCGTTGCTCTAGTTCAACCATCTGTGCTAAAGAGGAAGATGGTCAGATCCCAAGTGTATCACCTAGATACCAATGGATCCAAGTCAATAGCACGAAAGAAAGAAAGAATGGAATTTACTAAAATCCTTAGCCTCCAAAGAAAAGTAAAGGCGGCCCCCTACAGTCCGGAAGACGTCTACTAGACCTGTCTTGTGTGATGAGACCAACGAACCGAATGTCTTGATACCAAGGTAAGGACCCAAACGGGCCGCGACTGGCACCACACTTCATCCCTCCTATGTGAGCGAACCAACCCAGCCATTCCCAACACAAACGTTTCAACCATAAAAACAAAAGATTTAAGCGGAAACACTTAAAAACTCATTAATTGAAAAGTCGATTAAATCACTTATAAAAACTCTAATACTAGGTATGACAAAAACCTGGAAGTCATTCACCACAAGAACAGCTATCCTCAATATTTACTAATTTAAGAGTATTAAGAAGCTTTAACATAAAGTAAAAAGCTGCGTCCACGCAGGAATCTCAACGGGTGCATCACCTGACATGACGACGGGAAGATCCAGTCCAAGCAGAAGCAATAGCTCACCCTGAAATTTGCTGATGAAGAGCTAGCATAGAGTTGCGGCTGAGTGAAGACGATGGCCACTTTGCTGCACTCCACAACTGACCCAAAGAGAGAAAATACAAGTAGGGGTAGTACAAAACACAAGTAGCTGAGAGGTATCTGGCCCACTCAAAAGCGAGAAAATAGTATATATCAAATATATCAGTAAATCAAAGACAATAGCTCAACATGTAGCAACATACAAGTTCTATAATATAATAAGCACGCCAAGTTCGACCCATGAGGACTCAAGCCTCAATACAACGACAATTTGTGGAATATTAGGTTCCATTGATTGAGTATATAACGTCTGTGAAATTCATATGTTTATTTCTCTCGTGCGGTACGTGACAATCCGCTCCATATGACTATCCTGGGTCGGGAACGTGACACTCCGATCCACAATTCTACGTGTCGGTTCGTGAATAACCCGGTTTCCCAATACTTCTCTCACTAGTTCATAAGCCTTCTTTTATAACAAAAGGCAGCACAATCTAATTAACAAGGAGATTGGATTTTCAAGAGTGTTTGGGAGGGATCAATAGCTCTATCATGCCTAGTTTATCACAATTATGAATCACATTCAACGCAGATATACAATTAAGAAATAGAAGGGTTTACAATACTACCCATATACATATATCGCTATGAAGATGTTATAGAATATCATAAACCAAACTCAACTCCACCGAAGAATCATGATCAAGAAAGTCAATCTTCAAAGTCTTGTTCCTCTTCGGTCTCTCTTTCTCTGTTCGTTTCTCCCCTCTTCTTGTCTTATATTTTCTTCTTAAAAACCGTTTCTCTTTTACGCTAATAAATCATATATATTAAGTTCTAAAAGATGATAAAATACCCCATAATGTTCCAGTCTACCCACTTATTTACAACCAAGTAATTAATATAAACATTAAACACTAATCTTTAAATTTAAGCAGGAATAGTCCAAAACTGCCCCTTAAAATATTTAAAGAAACCGACCCGTCAGGGGTACGCAGCCTGTGGCCCGTAGTTGCCTGCGGACGGGTCCGTCCTGCTGCTTCGTCACAAAGTCAGAGCTCCATCATTAAAGAGTCCTGTGACGGCCCGGTCCTGCCTGAGACGGTCCGTCCTGCCCACACCGGTGACGTCAGAGCGTCGATCGCAGTACCAAATTTCTAAATTCTAAGTGTTGCAACGATACCCCGACGGTCCGTCGGCCTATTGAAGGTCCGTCGTGGGGGGGGGATCCGTCGACTCAGCAGGTTTTCAGAAATAAAACTCTGCGCCAAAAGGACTAACACAGTTGTTACATAAGGTCAGACCTACGGATCGTAGGTCCACCTTACAGCCGTGTTGGTTATATTGCTTAGCTCTTGTCATAGGAGGTAGTGAAAGGGAGTATGATCGAGATCACGGACTTACGGAATCGTCTAACCTACGGACCGTATATCCGTCGGCTGTCCATCATCCAAAGAATGACCAATATTTTTGGGTAACTTTTTTGGAGGTTTTGATCCCATCGCTGATTTGGAGGCCAGGGACCGTGGGTCGGTTACGGTGCCATGCGCTGCCACTGTTGTTGCAAATGCGAGTTTTTTTATGTAAAGCTGGTTTGTGATCTGTTTTGGCGGTGGGTGTGACAATATGCTAGGTTTGAATCTATCCACCTCTCCAGTCTATCATACCAGATGTGGTTGATAGGAATAATAAGTATAAAGATGGACAAGT
Source organism: Solanum habrochaites (assembly GCA_027704765.1). Lineage (NCBI taxonomy): Eukaryota > Viridiplantae > Streptophyta > Magnoliopsida > Solanales > Solanaceae > Solanum > Solanum habrochaites. The sequence continues at coordinate 5,866 of JAKWJA010000581.1, forward strand.
GATTGAAGTAGAATAAAGGGCATGGATGAACAAATATATAATAGTTATCAAATAGTAAATGAAAACCCACTATGGGTTCTCCAAAGCGGCCTTCAAAATTTGAAGTAATTTTTTATATCCAAAGGTTTAAGAACGTCATTGGCTTGCGATCTCGTCGGCCCCAATATGTGATAAGTTTATAAACCTCCACAAAACAAAAAAATATAAAGTGGTGGTGCCTTATCTTCAATGAGGTTGAGGTGTGGTCCTGAAAATATGATGAATTTAACGTCATGAGTCATGGAAGAATGGTGCTTATAATGCAAATAGAAGTAAATAAATGATTAGTCCATCCTTGACGAGAATGTGACTTGTGATGAGTATCGTGAATGCTGAGCATCTATAAGGAAAATGGGTCAAAAAGTGAAAAATCATTAGGGTGGATGCTCGAGCATTCTATAAGAAAATGGGTCAAAAAGTGAATTAAAATCATATGGGGTTGGATTTATGCCACAATTGCACCTCTATGGAGTTTGAGAAAGAATTGATATATCTGTCACTATTAAGCTCTACGGCAAGAGGAGGTTTGAGCGAAAACAAATAAATTTTATTGGACATGAACGGGTCAATGGTCGTGTGAATTATAGGTAATGAGTATTATGTTGTTTGTATGAACTATCAAAAGGGCAAAAGAAAGAGTAATCTTGTCATAAGTGTGTCATGTAAAGAATATGGATATGTTATAATGTACTAACTTTACGGACTACACTAATCATGGATTTATAGATTCCATAATTGGATGTCCAGAGATAGTGTGCCTCGTAAAACTTACAGAAGAAATCCTAAGGGGACAAAAATTTAGTGAAGGAAAAGAGCTACACATATTTTGATACAATATTTGTTGCTTCAAAAAATCTTGCTAGAAAAAACCCAGTTGGGAGCAAAATCTCTGGTCAAGAATTAAAGAGTACAGCGGATTATGCCTCCCCCCCGGACTTAAACCAATATCTTTGCGAGGATGTCTCCAACTTCATACATTGTGGTTGGTATCTTTGCAAATAAAAACCACAGATTTCCTGGAATATGGTATGTCATTTATCCAACCGACGCACTCTCGACTGGCTTAATGGAGTGGCTTTGATTTTGGCATAACAACCATTGCTTCATTGATCGCCAGAGAATTAATTGTGCCCCACATGCAAAAAAAAATAGGTGTTTGAGATCGTGCTTATGCAGACCAAATAAATATTTTGCACTCTGCCATAACCAATCAGCTCTAAATTGATTCTTGGATAGAATGAACCCATGTCTAGTCCTTCCAAAAGCACATTAGGGAGTCTTGAAAAAAATGATATATGTTCACAGTCACCCTTACGAGAGGTTGAGAGAAATAAAAATATTTAGTTGACAGGATAACCAATGGTCGTGTATTTATACGTCTAATATGAGTATCACGGAATGTGAGTGGTATCCATACAAAACGCATCAATAACAAATACTTTGTGTATGTGCAGCAAGACAAAATGTCATTTGTCAAATATCAATCTGCTACATCAAAAAAAAATTCTGTATTACCAGAACTTTTCTAAACTACAAGAACAATTAGGGAATTGCTTTGTACCTGTTTCTTCCTGATTATTTCATCCAAAGAGGATTCTTAACGCTTTCATATTGAAAAAGGTTCTTCAATCTTATATGCTTCAGACACATGATACTTCAAGAATTTGTATAAGAACCATCAGAGTGTGCTCTAGACATGATACGATTCAGATATGCATTTCCAGATTTTTATATGGTTGACGATTTAAAACATAACCTCCATTGCACCAACACAGGAGAGAAACATCTCCCAATAAGTCAGATTTGCGACACTTTTATGCACTAAGCACAAACCGTATGATATCTTACGGTTATGGTATTGACAATGACGTTATTGTACCTCACGGAATGATCTTGATTTCTGGATATCAGTCCAAAACTCACTTTCTATGCGAAACAAAATTACTTGAATTATTGAGTTAACTGGGCCATACTATTATCTGTCCCATTATGAAAAATTTAAATTCAAGATCCCGCCACAAATTTTGATATCATGACGCTACCGTATATCAAAGATACGTTGAATTTATTGATATCGATTTCAACAAGACAAACTTATCGAGATATCTTCATATTTTTTCATTTCGGAGATGCAACCTTTCGAGGTTTGTATACGTGTTATTGTCACTGTTTTTTTAAATAGCACTGTATCAGTCAGGACCATAATGGATATTGCTCCTCTCCCTCTTCAGGAATTTCATATTTTGAACACCTGATGTCCTATTTACGCTGCAGCGTTCATAGTCCTGTCCTTCCGGACCTTCAGATTGGCAGCATTTGTAGTGAATTATATCATAGGGTCAGTATATTTATCTGGAAATTGATTTGCAACATTAGAAATGAATATCCATCGGAACTTTCCGTGCAATAAAACTTTAACGAGGATCTAGATATTCATGCTAACCTTACAAATAATTTTCAGTTGTCACTCCTCCCCCCTAAGGTAGCAAATCTAACATTCATTCCAACCTTATTTGGAAATTCTCTTGTGGTGTGGAGCAATTAGAATCATAACGACACACATTCAACCTTTTAGATGACATATTTGGTTCCTGATCTGAACCAATTTTAATGGGGAAACCTTGTGGCTTGATGCACCAGGTGTGATACATGTACTTATCCATACCAAATCCATTGAGTGTTTTATGCTATAACATGCTGTAGCATACTTGGAGGCATTACCAATTTCGCAAATCAACCAGATTATTAATATAATTCATAGTTTGGAACGTGCTCTTAATTTGACAATTAGAGCCAAAACAATCTTTACAAATCAATTCTAAGTTGACAACAAATTCACATTTGACCATCAGATAGATGGCATCGACATTATAGTTGCAAATGATCTAACATGTAGTGTGAGGACATCATGTCATATTTTTATAGGTTCCACAAACTCAGGGACTACAATTCCAACCACTTATGCTGTACAATGATCATTTTTTGAAGGAACAAACAACACAGAGAATTCTTAAAGAGGTTTCTTTTTAGTTCTTCATCATATAAGTAACCGAATTCTCTAATCATTTGCTCACTTTAATCAAGAAGGGTCAACCATCATACTTACTGATTTTATATCAGACACTTATGGTGTTACGTGGATGTGACATCAGCAGCCAGTTTGTATCAACAAACAAGAGAAAAAAATGGATATATATTATAACCCACTTCGGTTGTAGTAATTTAAGATATAAATAATTGTCATAAATTTACAGTCTCAAGATTTTTTCCAATCACCGAAAGCTAAAAAGTTTTTTTTCTTTTAGAGACTGACTACAACCCCATATCATTACTGGTAATAAACAAACTCGTAAAGCTTGCTAGTAAATTTGTGTTACCATCACATATTACATAACACCATCCTCTATGGGATGCAGCTCATTCCAGGAGGAAATTATATTTTGTCATGGTCAAAAACATTACGAGCAAGGACATGTTTCTTTGCTTACTTGGTTATACCATAGGTACACAACCAATGAGAAAGCTGTATGGTCACACCAAAATGGGCCCACAACCTTTAGAGACAAGATTCTTTTTCTTTTCCTCTTTCGGTAGTTCACAATAAACATACCACACTATTTATGATGTATAAAGTACCACGACATTGGCATTCCTGTCAACTAAAAAATATTTATTTTGCAAACCTCCGTAGAGTGTGATGAGTTGTCTGGATAATAATTTATTTCAAACCTCCCATAAAGTCAGTTGTAGAATACATATCCCAACCCATTATGAGTTATCACCATCTTGACCCAGTTATCTTATTAGAATAGTACGATCATTTACGATACTCTTCAAAATCACATTCTCGTTCAAGAATGACTAATGCATTTCGATGGAGCTTCACAAATTTGCATTAATATAGTAGGATTTCAGGTTTTAAAATTCTCATATTCCATGACACACCTCAATATCACTTTGAAAAGATCAATTGTACCATCACGTACTTCTGTCTTTCTTTTTTGGGATGGAGGATTTATAAACGTAATTATTGGATCGACAACATTCATAGTCCAATGACATTTCTACCATTTTGATAAGTAAAAAGTTGTCTTCACATTTTGAAGGATTATTTGGAAGAACATAGTTGTCTTTCTTTTATATACCTACAACGAGGGATAGTATAATCTAGTCATGTCATGCCCTTTTTCATATCTTTCCTATTGGTCATCTTTCAGAAATTATGTACTGCTATCACATGTCATAAGATAGAATGGATGCAAGTCAAAACATCGATTCAGAGTTATCATATGTTGCGACAACATTCTTTTCAAAGGATGGAGCAATTCAAGCAAGACAAATTCAAGCTTTTCATCAAAGTCTTAGTCATCATAATCATCACATGGTGCCTTGACTAAAACTCAATTTCTTAATCATATAAGGCAGTCGACAAATTCTATAGGACTTGAACACAATCCTTATCCATCATGGGACCATCAAAAAATCAAATTGATATCTTACCCCTGGTGCAGATAGAAGTTGATATCTATCGTCTTATTCTCAAAATATTTTCATTATGGCATCCGGACTTTAACCATGATGCTACCCTTTGGTGCGAAGGGACTTGAATCATCGTTTACCTCTATCAATGTCATATAAGTCAATACCAATGGAACTCAACCATGAGCCTGTAAATGGAAATCAAGAATTATAGAGCAAAATTAGTCAAAGTAGGTTGAGAGTCTTCTCACTCTAGCAATTATAATTAATAAGTTCCTCAATAATAACATGTAGAAAAATCAACATGAAAAATTTACTCTATATCCTTCAGTTCTGTTTCGAAATGAAGAACTGTTTAGTCAATCAAAAACATGAAAATTTGGTAAAGTAACACAAATTTATATGTTTACCTTTCAATATATCACATATATAGTAAAATAAAATAATGTATAAGAGACATTTTGAAAATATAAATATGTAACAAGAATAAATAAAATAAAACCTGTACCTGCTCACAAGTGTTTCAAACATATAACATTTTGTGAAGTGCTACAACCTTAGTGCATATTCGTGCTGATAACATGTATAAAATCTAGCTCAGAATAATATAAAATAAAGAAGAAGATAAGAGAAGTAGATGTAGGAGAAGACTTTTCGTATTCAAGGTGTTCTACATAAAAGAATAATATCTCTATTATTAGGAGTAGAGATATCAACTCCAAAAGATCACCATCATAAAGGTTCAATTAGTAGAGAATAGGTATACACCAAATTTCATATCACTTGAAATAACATATTGAAACATTTAATTTTGAAGTAATCAAATGGACAATCCATAATTCAATGGATTTATAACAATTTGCATAATGTAAAAGGGTTGACTTCAAAATATTAACAATAAGAAGAAGAAAATATCGAAAAGAAGATGAAAAAAGTAAATGTAAACATAATAAATATGGGTCCATGTTAATTGTCATAATCTCAATGAGACGACGAAATATATAATCAAGGAAGAAATAATACTATAATTACTTAAAAACTAGTATCCTTTTTTCTCAAATTAATTAATCATACATAAAAAAATTTAAGCAAAAATAAAATAAAATAAACATATGATATAATAATGTTTGTTGGTTCATATGTCTAAAATTCAAAATCACGTGACCAAGTAACATTCATGCCCCCCCTCATTACATTTCGACAAAATTTGTCGAGTCTATTTGAAAGTATTCGTACTCTCAAATTAAAGAATTATTTTACGTTTATATCATGGGAATAATTTTGTTGCGTTCCGTAAGTGCGGCAAAACTAAAATTAGAATAGAATTGTCTAAAAAACAAGTAATAGCTTCTTTGATAAAGTTTTTAATAAGCCAAAAATGCTTATTTCGTTAAAAAATAATATATTTAGGATGTCCATTACACCAAAAGATTATCATATTACTTCCCTTCATTATGAAGATAATTCACTACATCAAGAAGTTATTACATCACTTTGTTCCATTATAAAGATACTCTTTATTGATAAAATATTTTAGAACCTTTCACTCCATAACCTCCCTTTTTATATATTCATGTTAATGTCATTTTCGATAATTAACTTTGTCTGCCTCTATGTTACACTAAAAAAGAGACATAAGAGTCACATTGTAGTGAATTGAAGTATGGATAAATCACTGTGAAGAAGAAGAAAATATATCATCTTTTTGGTCTCCACTATTCTATTGTTTATCTTTGATATCTTTGTATTATTTTGCTTAAGTTTTGACCATAATGTTATCAGATCAGTGCTCATTCTCGTCAAGAATAATGATAGCGTATTCTTGGTTTTTTATATTATCCCAGTCCTCTTCATGCAAGGTAGACTTCATATTATAAGTTATTTGTACTAAAAAAGTTTGTTTTGGGTTATTGAAGAGGGTGAGTAAATATGATAATCTTTCATAACAATATTGAGACGGTATCGATAATATTAACAACGTTTTAATTTAGTTTAAAATTGGGACTTTTTTAGTTTCACATGTGTTCTAATTAATCGTTTGTTCATTTTTATTCAATCAGTCTAAAATCAGATGTATATTTATGGTATTAATATTATTTATTTTAATAATGTATTGGATAATGAGGCATGTGATGAGGAAGCGGTCCGAATTCATGTTTCACTGCACCAAGGGGTAGCATCGAGTACAGGGCGGTGTGCCCCCAGATAATAAGTAAAAGTGGGTTCAATTCCATCATATTTTATGACAAATAAGTCTTTATATGAGCCAGCCCCTACAAGATCATCGGGTACGCACTCATGCTCAGAAGGATGACTAACACAAAGTGTATACTTTTGATCTGACTCGCATGTCATGCAAATTACCCAATAATGTGTATATTCTCTTATGAATGTAAAGCAGTGTATCATCTGTCTGAAAATGACATAGTGATGTATATATGAATATGGATTTGGAAAATGGTAATGATCATCATTGTGGTATGAAAAGGAAGAAACATTATGGTTCGAAGATGGTCCTTCAATATGTGAAGGGTAACTTTATCCATCAAAGTGGTATGCGAATGTTATTGGCACATTGTTGTGGTGCAACCCAAATTTGAAAATTTGTAAATCTCCATCAATAAAAGAATACAAAGGGATAGTACATTTAGTAGTTTGATCTCTAAGTATGTTGAGTTGAGTCACCTACTGAGAAATGTGAAAAAGATGACAAGGAGGTATAATGAAGAAACTTATGGGAGCATGTTCAAATGGTAGGCTCCATTTCCAAAAAAAAAAAGAAGTGACCTTGTAGTTTCTTATAGATAAGAAAGTCTATGAATTGTGGGAAAATGTCCATCTCCCCTCTAGGGGAGGTTTTGAGATATTGAAAGAAATTTTGAAATAAAATGATCATTTAGTAGATATTTTAAGTACTACACAAATATAGTGATATGGTAAATTAGGAAACTATGACACAAAAAACCTAGTTCTTCCGCTAAGAGGGTGTGACTAGGACAATTTTTTTTTTATTGATTATCAAGAAATAAGTCTTGCATGTGATACTTTAACCAATGAAAATGAATGAGATAAGTTAATTTCTCCTTGAAGAGATGGTCACCATAATAATGACGTGTGTGTATGAAATTGTGTCAGATAACACAACTTAGTGAGAGTTTCGAAAGGGACTAACTTGTTATATCCGGAGGGATGGAAATGTTCATAATATTGAGGTTGTAGTGAGTCTAAAATACAACTTCTAAGTTTCAGAAAAATCGAAATAGAAAAATAATGTAATGAGATTATTAACTTATGCGAGAATTTAGTATCTTCAAATTACTACAACAAAAAATGGTTGTAACTATTTAGGTAGATGATTACCCATTTTCCCTCGTGTGGTTGTATACCAAAACAGGGCATGGATGGATCACATGCAAAAGAAACTAGGAGTTGACTAGAATGAAACACCAGGTGGCATAGCGGTTGCATTCAATCAAATTGTGATGATGCAAAAGAAAGAGAAATTATGTGGCTATATATTGAAGAAATAAAAAGATTCTACAAGAATCTCTTTGTAGCTTGTTCCGTGATAAATACTCATTGTACCAGCAGGGTGGGATTGTATCCACTAAAATTATGAACACATTAAAGGTGAAAAGGGCCCGTGCACCTTATCCATAGGAACGTTTAGATTATGTAGAGGCAGCTATGTTAGGTTAACCTGTTGCATGTGATCAAACTTACAAATTAGTTTTTGTACGTTAGTTTTCTCGCATTATTAAATACGAGCACAGTTTAAAAAACTATTAAAGTCGTTGTTGATAAGGTTGGTTGAGATTTATGTAGAAATTGTATGCCCCAAATTATAGCTAGAATATGAGAACAAATCTCTCAAATAAAATTTTGTATGAGATGAGTTTATTTAACATGTATGCAATCAAGCCAACAAGCTACTCCCAACACAATTGGCTCAGGGTTAGAAACCAAATAGTTTCCATCTAAAAATTTGATGTGCGCACATATGATTTTATTACTTCACCACGCACCAAGATGGATCCCCAAATAAGGTTGAGGAGGAATGTTAGATTTCCTAACATTAGGGGGAGATATGTGTAGCAGCTGTAAATTATGTGTGTGGTGAAGTTATCTAGCTTCCTTTAAAAAATATGTGAACTGAAGTTCAAGAGCAAACTATCATTTTCAAAAATTATTGAAGTAAATTTGCAAATGTATTTGACTGACTCCATATTGTTAATAAGCTGGAAATGCTCCAAGAATTAGTCCAGACTGGCAGACTCCAGGTATGCCATCGGATTCCAATGTGAAACTCATGAGAAAGGAGCGGAAGCAAACTAATTCAAAATGCGTCATTGCTAATGAGGCAAGTTCTTTTAAGAGTACTATGACAAAGAAACATTCATAAAACCTTGGACAAAGGTTGAGGTACCTGAAATGATGGAAAGAAAGAGATCTCGATAGTTTATGTTCATGATGGAATCGATATCAAAAAGAACGTCGATGGTATTATTTGATACGACGTAGCCTCAAGCCCACTAAAAGTGACGAGAAGCTTAACATTCATAATTATCCATAGAGTGTGGGCAGATAGATGATAGCCAAATAAAATGCACTATTAAAAGATATGTCTTTCACTTAGAAAGTGATCATTTTTGAAAACTTATAGTTCATAGATCAAAAAATATATGTCAATGAGGTACAAATGCAGTCATTGTGCGAAAAGTATAACTGTCAGATATACAAGTACGGTTTGGGCCCGGGGCATAAAGAGTTTGCAAAATGTGGCCATTATAAATGGAGATATATTCTCTAGTGTTGGATGCAGTAAGGACTGTTTCAGTCTGAAAAAAACCCGATGAAATACTTAAATATGCATAATGAGTGACTTATATGTCAACGAGCGATGGAGGTTATAATAAACATCTCTGAAGGAGGTTAAGCATGTCTTAAAACATTCCATGAGTAGCCCAATGGTTTGTGAAATTGCTTAACACGAAGTAAGAGTCTTTTTCGACCTCATGAAAATCGATTTAAATGTCATGTATTGAGCGAATTGGTGCCACTTACAGATGCGGTATGCAATGCTCGAAGATGTGTGAGTTCGTTGAGGATAGAAAAAGACGTAGCTTCGATAAAATTGATCCAATCTCTCATGAGCTCAGATAATCGATTCTGATATGTAGATTCTAAATATGATTTGATCTACATAAATCGATCCAAATGAGCGATTTGCTTACATATGGAGGCACAACAAATCTGGCATTCCACAAAAAGTGGTAACCATTTCTTCAATCATGCAAAACAAAATACTGCTCAGAGTAAAGAGGGTGTGTTTGGCTGAATCAGATCATCAATCAGAAAGTTGTGATTTTTCAGCACATATACGACAATAATAGTATAACGCAATTGACGGGAGTATACAATCAAACGAGATTGGACAAAGTATAGTCACAAAGCATTTCACAATTGATCTTCAACAAATACGGTGAGATTAGAGTTCAAAGGCCGAATTCAAGTCGATAATCTTGTAAATGTATTCCATTCTAAAGATCTCAATATCAATATGTGGGAAGCTGGGATTACGCGATTGCATGCAATGGTTTTCTGAGATATCAAGTGAAGTTTTTATCAGGGAGCGAAAAACGTGGTATCATTTCGTAACCTGGTTTTGTCCCAATTGGATTTTCCCTGGTAGATTTTAAACGAGCAACATTCAAAGCGTATTAAAAGATATGTGTACTCTTTTCCTTCACTGAGATGTGTTCTCACATGATTTTTTTTTCTAGTAAGATTTAAAACGAGAATTATATCTATGGAAACCAAGGGGGAGTATTATTACAATATACTATATTGAGGTCCACTAAATCAAAAGGTTACTACATACTATCCGTCCATTATGAAGATATATCCACGACACCATAGAAGTACACATTAATTCCTCCATGTTATTAAGATAAACCTACAACCTTTGAGATATATCTTGTAACCTTCACCGCCAACACATCCTTCTTTTCTATCATGGTTTTAATGTCATTGTTTATTGAATAACGTTTTGAGTCTCTATGTAAAATATTATAGAGGCATAAGGTTTCACATGTAGTTGAATCAAGATAGTGATAATACTTTGAAGAATAAGAAATGTCTTATTTTTTGTCTCCCTATTTCTATTGCTTTACCTTTTATATTCCTTGTCTTATTTTACTTTAGTTTTACAATATATTTAGATATTTAAGGTGTTTAGTCAAGCTTAAGATATTATTTTTCTCCTTCACACATTTAAGTCTTTAAGAGATTAACCAAATACAAATTACTATTTGAATGCTTACAAATTACAAGCATATTTTTAAATGAATTAACCAAATACAATCTCGAAATGAAACGTATAGCTTTCAAGGCATAGTGGTAGTGTCATGTGATAAAAGTTTGGCAAGATTTGAAAAAGGAAATGTTTATCTCTTTAACAAGCAAAAGTGAGCTCCACATAATTATGAACATTGTGTCATTATATTAATTAATTAATTAAAGAAAAGGCTAGAGCTTGATTGGCGGTAGGCATGAAATAAATTGGGGGTCCAATTTTTACCTAACTTTTTAATTTCCGCAAAAGTTGAAAAGGGAGCTTTCACTAAAAGAATGAAATAAATATACTTACTAGAATTGATGTTAGCACACTAAGCAAAAATGGCTACGAATAATGGTGAGAAGTGGATAGATAGTTAGGTTTCTGAAAACAATAGGATACAAAAATAATGATGGTGGTTGTATCACTATTAAGATATGAAATTTTTGTTCTTAAAATTTTGCATGTAAATATTGTGATGGATCAAGGTTCTTGGAAGTGCCCAAAGGTAAGTTTGTGAAGCCATATAGTTCTAGCTTGAAGTCAAATTATATTGGGGGAAAATAATAACATATGTGATGGAGTTAGATGTAGATGCTTAACTAAGTCATATACTCAACTTATTTTTACCTAAATAAACTAAGTTGTTTAACGTGTTTGAAGAAAAGAGGTAAAGATAGTGAAGTAAAAATATAGTGTTTTACATGAAAATATTCTGATCAAAAGGTGTAAAAATTATGACCTGTTCCACAACCAGATGTACTCATGTTAGTGAAAAATTTAAATTATCATATATTATTAAAAGCATAAACAAAAAAAAGTTTGAAAGTTAAATTATGATTTTACCCTTTTATAAATTAAATTGTTATAAGTTTAATGAAAATGTTAATGACTTTTAAGACTTCGTGAGACAAATTTCTAATTCAATATCTAATTTATTAATATATATCATTTATAACCTATATATGTATATAATAATTTTTTCCCCTCTTCTCCTAACTTTTTCCTTAACTCTCATAAAAAATATAATTTATGTGGATAAAGTATTATCCTTCATGATAAACAACAAAATTTAATAATTCAAAGGGTGTAAATCTGCAAAATGGAGACACACATTGATAGTGTCCTCTTGATTATTATTATAGAATGATTCTAGCTTCACAAGTTTTACATTCTGATGCTTACTAAGTTTGGGGATAAGACCTAATGAGGCAACGAAGATAGGATAGAAGGATGGACCAGGTGCAAGTCGCGAGCAGGTAGCAAGTTTACTTGTTCTGTCTACATGTTTTAGGATTTACTAAACTTGAATTTCTTTTTCCATTCTTCAGTATGTTTTATTATTATATAATTACTTATTCAACTTTGGTACTCTTAATATTCTGTATAACGGCGCATTTTTAGTTGATTCATTAACCTCTAAATCTTGAACTAAAACTTAAGATGTCTTTTGATGTTCCTTTTATTTTATCGATATAATTAAAACTTTTTATTCTCTGAAATTCGTACTAAAGATTATAGGCTATATGTTTATTCTATAGTTTAAAGTGAGATGAAAGACGATTCTTGGAATTTGATAAAGATGAAAGAGCTGTAAGGAACCAGAGAATTGTATGACTTAATTAGACTTATTTGTCATCTAAGCTAATCAGTTCTTATAAGAAAATGTTCTCACTGTAACTTTCGGATATCGTTCTCTTGTTGCCTTTCTCCCCTCGAGTGAGGACGGCGAAATGTTAGTTTTTAGAGGTTGTAGTACCGTAAGGCTAGAGTTTTGTATTTATTGGGGGAGGAGGTGAGGACAAGGGACATAGAGAGAGTGAGAGAGAGAGAATATAGATGAGATATATAATATAATATAATAGATATATAATATATTTCCATGAAGTTTTAGTCATTCTAATGGATCATAAAAAAATTCCATGAAATATAGTTGCGATCTCCAACCTTTCAAAGTTGGATTATTCATTTTGCCCCTTTTTTTTTCCACAGAATCAGTAAATAAATTAATTTAATTTTAAATATAATATTTTAATTACATAATGGGAGATAGGAGTCCAACAACTACACTCTAATTTTTAATTATTGACATTCTAATTATAATTACCTAGGTTAAATTAAATTAAAGTAACTCTTTGAATTTTAAAAATTAACATAAATTTATCTATCATGAAACAATAATGTATGAAACTCTTCAAATTTTGTAATTCTTTGAATTTTGAAACTAAAATAAATTTATCTATCATGATATAATATGCCCCATTAAAAAATTTTGTAGATAAAAAGACAATCAAATATCACTGTAAATACTAGTTAATTGCTTCCTAGGTCATCACATTTTTTTCTTTTCCATCATCTTCTATTCTCTTTTCTTCTTCCTAGGTTATGATATGCGTACATGTCGTTAAGAAACTAATTGGGGAGAAAAACAAATAGCTTCATTCTAAAACTAAAAGAGAAGTTTTCTTATAATATAGTTCAACTGTTAAACTTAACAGTATAAGATATGACATATATATTCCTTTAGAACTTTTTTTATGTTAGATAATAATTTATGTTTTTTTAAATTATTTTAGAGTTAAGCTATGATTTTTCAAAATGGATTTGGTATGCAATCAATATTTGTATGTAATTATGTATTATTTTGCATTGTTATGAAAAAATTTTCTTTGTTTTTGTGTTATTTTACTTTTAAGTGCTATTTAATTAACAAAACTTCTATTAATACATGATGAATTTGATAATACATGAATAGTTTATGCAAAATATGCTTTTGTTTAAATAGAAGTAATTTAAACAAATACATAATAGTGATGTTAGGGGAAAATAATAATTGATTTTAATATAAATTCTTATATATATTATATATATATAATATATATATAGATATATATATATATATATATAATATTATTTATATATATATATATAAGATATATATATATATATTTATATATATAGATATATATATATTTATTAATGATTATATTTAGTTATTATATACTTTTATTAATTATATAGAAGAAACCATGAGTAGGACGACCATGGCTATTGAAGAGTTGTTAGAATGAGGAGAAAAAAACCAAGTTTACTATGTACTTAACCTTTTTATTCTCTCACCATAGCCTTTAACAGTGTAATAATGTATGCCTTTTCTCTGTATACGTTACAAAATTTCTATCTATGATAATTTTAAAATTATCAACGATTATTTAACTTCATTCATATATTGTGCACCCCATTTATTTTCAATCTTACTATATATTTTTTACATTCCCTAATTTAGTATTCAAAAATTATAAATCAAGTTAGCTTTTACCACAACAGTACAATTTAAAAATGGTTTTTAACTATCGAATTTATCTTTTGGCAATTTAGAACTCAAATTTTAAATAAAAAAGAAATTTTAAAACGCATTTAGAATGCACAAATTCGATAAATTATCAATTAAAACTCTACATATTACATCTTCTTGTCTCATATAAGAAGGGGGATTATTTATTTTAAGTAAATTATCTTATTTTGAAATATTATTAAATTTCATGAAATATATATGGACAAAATTTAAATTTTAAAATATTTTATATGTAGCTATACTTCATAAAAAGAAGGAAAGAGAGAAGATTATTAAAAGATTTATCAATTGAATCACGACAGAAACATAACAACATAACTTATGCTTTGAATGTTAATGAATAAGCTTTCGGTGGTAGACGAGACATAAATGACACAAATATTTTAAGTATGAACCATATCACCATGATTAAAAAAAAACTTAAAACAAATTTGATTATTACTAAAGAGAAAAATTATTAAAAAAATATTTGTATCTTAATATAGACAAAAAAATGTAATTTTATCCGAATTTTTTGTTTATTTTGCTATAAAAAAAATAGTTGAATGGAAATGTAGTTGTGCAGTTGGAGATATAGAGTTTTTAATAGTTTTTAAATAAAAATAATTTATAACTTGGACTTTCTCTATTATAGTCAATTAAACTTGTCACTAAATTTTTTGATATACAAAACTCGATTCTGTTTCGATGGAAACCTAAAATACTTCACACATTTTTTGTTTAAGTTTGAAAACGAAACTTTGTTTGCGTGATAATAAATTGCTTATTAGATAGTTACCCATAAAATGCACATAGTTAATTATATCTACATCAACCAAATAGAACCGCTGAGTTACCTTTTTTTTTTATATGAGTCGAATACATAAAATAAAAAAGATGGCATATTTTATTCCAACAATATATGTAATTTAATTTAATTGTTAATGTGTCTAACATGATGTTAAAATGAATATTAGTTACTATTGAAATTAAAATGAAGAAATAAAATTCTTACGGATGAGACGCAAATATCTCGCGATCTTTAAGAAGATTCAGCCCATTGCAGCAAATGTTTTTACCGGTTCAGCAGTAGCCTTCTTTGATTGTCCACCTCAAGTATACAAACAACCTTCACAAAAATATAACTCAACAACTTTGCGACAAGAGTGAGTCCAAAGCTCCACAGACAAAGAACACCTCCTTCAAACTAATAAGAACTTTTTTTTGGACCAACGCTTAGATTATAATTATATTTGGTGAGGTTGGTGGCCCACAAACTAATGAAGGTCATCACTAGTAATACTAGAAGAAATCTTATTAACATTGAATAGAAAGATAATAGTGTAGTAAATAGTGAAGATAAAAGACCTAGAGGTTACATATATTATATAAGTTACAAAGAATAATAAAGGAATAAAGAATGAGATAATTGAGAACGAATGTGAAAAAGTAATAACCATTTCCTATTCTGCCAGAAACCACAAAGTGATCAACAATACCTCAATGTTCTGATTAGCATTCATCTAATCAAGAATAGTCATAAAGCCTAACGGACATTAGATGAAATGTCACATTAAGAGTGATGTTTGTAACTTTCCTGTTTCATAAAAAATGACCTGGTTTGACTTGATATATAGTTTAAGAGTATAAAAAAGACTTTTGAAATTGTGGTCCTAAATTAAAGTTAGGTCAAATGTACAAAATTGTCCTTTGATCTTGTGGCCTTAAACATGCCACGTGGAAAGCTGAAATTAAAATGTTACCAAAAAAAGAAAGAGGTCATTCTTTTTTAAACAGACTAAAAAGGAAAGAAGATCATTCTTTTTTAAACGAAGAAAGAAGTAAAATATTAAAATGCTAACAATCCAACAATTCCCAATTTCACTAAATAGAAACGAATTTTACCACAAAATAGATTACAAAACTACGTAATCTAAGTAATAATCAAATAATTCATACACTAGCACATACCTTCAAGGAGTGTGTTCGTAAGTTTTTGAGTTGTCCACAACTTGAAGACTATAACTCACTGAATTAACGATACATCCAAACACAACGAAAAAATTCTTAGAACTTAAACGTTGTACCTAATTTTCAAAGGGTAACTTAATTAAGAGTTTAGCAATACATCAGAAACGTCAATATGTCAATTGTCTTTTTTCTCTTTTAAGTGCGCAAGTATTCTAGACGATTTCACCTTTATTTATGCTCAAATCTTTGTAGAGTTTTTTGTTGGGTATATAGTAAGAATTTAATGAAAAATGAAGGGAAGATGCAAAGAGAAATATGAAAGGTTCTCTTGTGATTTAATACGAAAAAACATTTCTCCCTCATTGGTGGTGGAAAAGAAAGTTAGAGTGCTTAAATGGAGAAACATTTCTACTTATTAAAAGGGTTGGAAAGAGGGATCCCCTCACGTCTTTATTGTTATCGCTGCATTGCTACAACTCTGACTTTGAAAAATGATCGAGAAATTATTTTTTTGGACAAAGTTTGTTTTAGATATTTAATTAATTATTATTGAAATTAAATTAAATTAAATAATGGCGAAACCAAGTTTAATTATTTAATTAATTAGCCGCAGCGATCCAACCCAACTCGAATTTCGCGCGAACCGTGTTCTAAAACGTCTTTTTTATTTTATTTGAACTCTCCGCCATTGGAAATGATTGTTTGAAAAAGTTGTAACTTTTAGGAACTCTAGAAGGTTTTTCATGTGGTTTCATAAAGGTTGCAAACTTTTGGAAACAAGGCTTCTTGTATTTGTGATTCTTTAGACTTTTACGAAATTTCTGAACTTCTTCTTTTTCTTCATCATTAAATATCAGTGTATTTTATTGCCGTTGAGTGACTCATTAACACTATTATTTGGGTATCAATATATGGTGAAAAGAATAATTCTATCCTGAGAAAATATATTAAATTAAACATCATATATTAGAGAGGAATAATTTTCTTAATGGGACACTGTACATTCGGTGAGCTCAATTTTATTTACTTTGTGTTTCATATGATTGTTATTGATTCAAGTACGTTTTACAATTATTAATTTTTAGAAGGAGTTTTCAAATATGAATTGAGTAAGAGTAAAGGGAACTAAGTGTTCTCAAAGGTATCATAAATTAGTGATATGTGTAAAGGTTAATTCTTTAGTGTGAGAATGATTTGGATATGAACTAAGGTGTAACGACTCTTTTGGTCGTTTTGAGTACTAGAACTTTTTATTTCATAAATATTTTTTCGATGAATTTTATAAATGGGTGTTTTGGGATTATTAATAAATTCTTAACTATGACCCATAATGGGAGATTTGCTAATTTATTAGTTAGTGATTAAGAAAAAATTTAAAATAAAAGTGGGTCATTTTACTACTTTTTCTAGTTGGTTATATAGAATTAAGGTAATAAATAAACGATAGAAAGAGTAAGGGTTTGAGCAAGGAGGAAACGTACGACATCAAACGAGGCCATCGGTGTATTAAATTAGAAAATTTGGATGGTGGCTGTTATTAAGAGAATGTGGCGGTGGCGGAAGTTATATGATATATATATATATATTATATATATTTATATTATATGGTTGATAGAGAATGAATTCGGGGACAAATTCTGCAAATGAGTAGCTACTAACGATGTCCTAGGAATGTCTAAGGGAAAAGAGAATTAATGCATGTGTGCCACTGGTCTCGTGACAGTGGCTTCAATTGTTAATGTTAGTGGGAAATTAGGATACACTAATGGTAAGTCCCTACATGTTTCATGTATGTAGGTTAAGTATGGTTCCCATGTAAGTTGGGTAAATTTTCGATTCTTTTCTTAAAGTTATCCTATTATGTAATTAAGTGATATGTAATTAGATATTAGGTGTGTTGTATTAGTGAAATACTATTAAAGTTATGCTAACTGGAGGAACTAAGATTTATTCCTAGGTTTGAACTTTAGTAAATTGGTTATAAAAATTAGAGGAGTTGTCGAGTCTAGGCTAGACATTAAAATAAAATTGAGTGTTTTTAGAATCGTCAGCTTACAATTAACATATAATTGATAGATTGGAAGGACGTTCGGAGGCAATAAGGAAAAGGAAGCCATTGGAGAGAATAGTTTCTTGACTGCGAGTCTTCGGGTTGAAGGTAGGTTATGGTTATTTTATTTTGATAAGATAAACTCTAAATAACGTTAATATGTATTGGATTGATATTGTAAAGTATCCTATGACTTGATTGTGTGGTTGTATTTTTTGATTGTGTGGTTTGTGGTTGACCTAAAATTATGAGAGTGTTGAATTTTTAATCTTGAAACCCTGTCTATTAAAATGACCTCCTTGAATAAAGAGGCGTGGATGAAATAAAATTAATGAGATAATTGGATCGGACTGTTACTTCTGGCACGGTATTATTGGATCGGCACCTTCCGCTTCCCCTCAGTTTTTTTCCAGCACCAAGCAGCGTGGGAAAGGGACACTCGAAACGGCGAGGAGGGACCTGAGAGGCACGAGAGTTAGCTCTCCAGGGTGAAGGTTCTCTCTCCTACCCTCTCCCCGAAACGATGATATGGGATCGGAGTGTCACATTCCGACATTGATATAGGGGATCGAAGTGTACGTTTCGACACCACAATAACATGTTAAAGGGAAAGGAATTCTTGAAGGAGTAGTAACTTAATATACTAATCTCAAAGAAACTATTTTCCAAGAGGAGTAGTCTGGTGTGGAGGGCATGGTTCTCATAGGGGTGGTGCTCATGAGTGTACCTATTATGGTGGTGTTGTCAATGGTTCATTTGTTGTTGCTTCCCCCCTTTTATAGTATGTTTGTAGTGTTTTATATTATTATTCAATATATATCTCTGGTTTCTATTTTTGAAGTTGGCAGATGAATACCTACTCAGTAACGGTTCCTTGTCTGACCCCTACTTGTTGTATTTTCTTTTCTGTTCTCAGCAAGTGTACCATCGACTACTTCGACTCGCCTCAGCTCTAGCAGTTCCAGCACATCAGAGTTCAGGGTGTACAAGGCAGAAGACGCGTAGCCAACATCGAGCACACCGGCGGCGTACTAACCATACTGGTGTCGGAGGTCGAAATGAGGAGATGTACTACTACGTGCCCAGAGATCGCCGAGAACCGGCCAGAGGAGCGTGGGACCAGATTCTTTCATTCACGTCTTGATGTCGTGAATTTCGACATAGAACCATCTTTTGCTTTTTTGGTTTCTTAAAAAACACCTCTTAGGACCTGGTAATTGGAAATAGATGTCCTTGATGGTGATGTATCAGAGATTTTGGGATAATAGTATTAAAACTTTAGAAACTTATTTAAATTGATTGCTTAGTATCTTTTGGAGTTCCCGCATTATTTATATTATTTATAGTTGAACTATTGGTATATATTGGGGTTTAGATGTGCTGGTTCGCCCACCTAAGGAGGTAAGTGTGTGTGACACTCACGAATCATTTTGGGTCGTGACATAAGGTCACTAGAATCGTCCCCTAGCACAAAGTAGAGTTGAAAGTTTCCTTATTAATTAAGTTTCGATATAAGATTCTACTTGAGTCAACTTCAAATGACCATATCTCTTAAAATATAAAAAGTTATGAGGCCCATAAAGCTATAAAATTAAAGGTATCTGAATCTACTTTTCAACGGCATCCATTTTGTATTGATCCCATTTCTGAGTAAAAGTTATGAACATTTTAGTAAAGAGCAGGCGTCTCCTCCCAAGTACCTTGTCACATCACGCTCTCTCCCTGCTGGTCTCCTCCTTTCTCCTTTTCCACCTTCGCGCGGCTCCAGGTCGCCAAAGATCCGCCCGTTCGCTATTCCCCCTTATTATTAAGCTGTTAGGAAAACATAAAAAAAATGTCCTTTTTGTCTTTTTACCTCCACGATAACCCTAAACGAATTTCTGTACTAATTAAAGACCCAAAACTATCAAATTTTCATCTCTTAATCCACCATTCTTTCTATCTCGAGGATTAAGACAACGTCACACGCGTCAGCTCACAGAACCCTAAATAAAAAAATCAAAAAGTAGAAGCTCGATTCAGATTCTTTTAATCTTGTTCAAGATTCTTCTTCAAGGAGTGCATGCGTTAATGAGAGAGATGACCTCACGTGGTGTCACCCCACGCAGCATATAAATCCCTCGATCGCGCGCTTCGCGCACTAACGCAAATATCACACACCTGAACCGCTAAACAAAGTGCCACCATCTAATCCAACTCAGGTACAACTTGAGGTCTAATTAGGGAGTAAGGACAACCCCTAGCCACAATCCCCGAATGAGGCGCTATCAACCAGTCTACCCACTAATGGAAAAATCATAATCTCAGAGCGGCGAGGACCGGCCCAATACGCCCAGCGACGCGACCAAGAGAGCGCAGCGCCCGTCCGGTAACCTTCAGTCGCACACGAACAGCTGTCCAGATCTGTCTACTTGAGGGGCGCGCGGGCGCGGGAGACCCA
Organism: Solanum habrochaites; assembly: GCA_027704765.1. Lineage (NCBI taxonomy): Eukaryota > Viridiplantae > Streptophyta > Magnoliopsida > Solanales > Solanaceae > Solanum > Solanum habrochaites. The sequence goes on from JAKWJA010000581.1 coordinate 26,516, forward strand.
GGCCGCAAGTGTTAGTGCGACCTCCGGCCCTCACGAACACAACAAGCACCCGGACGCCCGCGGAAGATTACCGGGCTCACTGAGCGGTACGTGGAAGAGACCTGAAACGCGTGCCCCCTAAACTCCGTCAAGAAAAAGACCACCCGAGCGGATTTTGTTGACAAGACACCCTTCAGTGTATGCGCGCACGCAAGTGCATAGCGAGCCTCGTCAAAGGGATGACGGCACGTCCTTCGCCCGAACTGTTTCAACTGTCAGCAACGCGTTACCCAGATGTACATCCTTCATGCGGAGCAGGGAGTGCAAACGGCCGCGCCCACCTCGCGCATTACTAGACTGTGTAAGAAAGAGATTAAACTAACTAAATTCCAGCGTAGTTCAGAAGCCGCGCGGACGCGTAAAAAGTGTATACCAACCAGACACGCAACGAAACTAAGGTGTAACTTTACTAAAGGGGCGGACGAGGAGGCGTGCAGAAAAGAATTACGTTATTTCCACAAGAGCGCAGAGAATCGGCATAGGACAGTATTAGGGGGAGAGACACTGCCTGAGATCCTGACATTGGACCATGGAGCTGTGGACTATAGCGGATTTATTATATTTTGAAAACTAGTTCGTCATGACGCCTACATTTGAGTATTCTTGAGATAAGTTGATTTTGAGTTCTTGAACTTCGTGGTCATTTGAAATTCCATTCCTAAATATTGAGATTCTATATTTTATTGAGATCCTTAAGTTGATTTGTTCATATCTATAATTCATCATAAATCATATTTTTAGTTATAAATCTTGAGAAACTTTTCAAAGGCAACACTTGAGTTTTAAACTGTGTTTTTTGAGGAAGTAAAGATGAGTTTTGAGAAAGAGTTGTATTCATGAGTTCCTATATGGTTATTGAGGTCCTCAAGTTGAATCGTTCATGTTCGTGATTCCGTATGAACCCTATGAATTGAGTCATAAGTTTTGAGAGTCTTTGAAAGTCAATCATTGTGTTTCAAATTGATTTTTGAGAAAGTTTAAAAGTTCTATTTCTTATAAGCTTAAGAGTTTTAATGTTATTTTATCCACACATATATACCTATGTTAATTATTGGACTTGAAAGATAAGTTCATAGTACATGTTCTCAAGAAGGTAAACACGTCTTATATTTTGAATTCAAGTAATGTAGGAAGTCCATTCTTTGTAAGGGGTGAATTGAGCAAAAAGTTATATTAATTATTTTGAGAGTGACATCGAGCATCGAGTTGGGTTAGAGTCTTTTATTATTTGGAATTCCCATAGAACTACGTCTCCAACGTAGGATAGGATGACATCGAATCTCCATGCGACTTGTCACCGCGTCTAAAAAGGCATATGGTTGAATCCATAGTCACAATATCATCTTATACCCCTGGCAAGGTATAGTATGGGCCCTTGCGATGCCCGATGGGACGTAGTATCATTGCTAGACTCATAGTAATGGTTGTTGGTTAGAGAAACTTTCCACAAGTAAAGTTTATTATTTTCATGTTTGTTTCATTGTATATTCTATTTTGAAGTTTAGATGGTTTTCACTTCATATTCATGTATTGATTAAGTTTAGTTTATTTCAACCATTCACTTCAGTTATTTGTTTACTCAAATATATCACATACTCGTATATTTCATGTATTGATGTCATTCGATCTGCATCATTTTATGATGCAAATACAGCTGTTCATGATTATCAACAGGCGCTTCATTGAGATCATTCTACACTCTAGTTAGCTTTGGTGAGCCTCCTTGTATTCGAGAAGACTTCACAATTACTTTCCACTTAGTAGTTTTGAGGTGTCGTGGGTCTTGTCCCGACATTCTTTCTTTATAGTAGAGGCTTCATAGATAGCCTGTTGTGGAGAGTTTTTTTTAGTTTTCAGATATTTTATTCAAACTTATGTTTCATATTCAGCAAAAATTTGAGATTCAATAAACTAAATTATGATAATTTCTTTCAATTTGATACTTATGCTCTAGTTAGTCTTCCGCCTTGTAGTCAGTCAGGATAAGGATTCGCTTGGGGACCAACAATGGTTCTTGAGAGTCGGTCACGTCTAGGGTGTAGGCTTGGGTCGTGACAATCAGTTATTATGTTGAGTTCAACAATGAAAAAGTTATTTTTAAAGCATTAAATGATTTAACTCTTTTATTAATGTACATTCAACTTAAGTACAGTGTTATCTATTGTATTTCTTTCTTTCAGTTATTTATTATAAAACTATATTACATACCTATACATTCAATTTATTAATGTCATCCAACATGTATCTTTTAATGATGCAGATATAGGTTCTTAGGATCCTCCACAAGAGCCCGTTGAGATCATTTTATCTGCTCGTCAGCCTTTGAAAAAAAAAAACCTCCTTGCTTCTGGAGGACTATAGTATTATGAGTTGTTAGTAGTAGTTTGTTTGAGGAGTCGTGGTTCTTGTCTCAATATTCATCTTTGTATAATAGAGAGTTTATAGATAGACTGTTTCATATATTTTTATTTAAATTTATGTTTCATACTCAATATATTCAGCAAAGTTTTGAGATTCAGTAAACTGTTTTTAAATGTTTCTTTTAATTTGATGCTTATGTATGCTTGAGTTAATCCTTCGCTTGTAGTCAACTAGAATGAGGGTTCGCTTGGGGAACAATAATTGTTCTCGAGTGCCGATCACGTTCACTGTGTAGGCTCGAACTTGTGATAAAATTTCACTCTCTTTGAGGAAGTGAGAAGCCACAAATGTTAATCCTTTTCTATTAAACAAAAATACTTTCTATTTTTTTTAGAAAAGGCGCAAGTTGTCCCTCTAACTATATCCGAAATCCCAGCGACATCTAACCTTAATTAGTGTCTCATTATCCGCCTCCAAAACACATTACTTGGTATTTTTTTAGGTTATGTGACAATTAATAACGGGTTCGAGGCAGCCTAACACGGTATAACCCCAATCCATTGAGGTTTCACTCTCAAAATGGCAGTAAGAGGTAAAAAGGAAAAACAAATATGATTTATATTGGACACATGTGCTCTATTAATTGGACATCTTAGAATTGGTTAATACACATAATTATTAACATTAAAATTTGTATATACTCAAATATTATATTTTAAAAAATCTTTGTAACATATTTACTTCTCTTCTCATTTTATAAAGTTTTTATTTGCTTTCTTCCATTATTTTCTTATCTTTTCACTTTTATTTTAGAAAAATTATCCACGTTTTTTTTTATTATTTTTAAAATGCATCTTTTAACTGTAATGTTTTAATATTATATTTGTTCATTTGATATTCTTCACTTTTTGGATATTTTTTCAAAATTATCTTATTTTATATACAACACATTTTGGAATTAAATTTAATATCACATCAAAAGGATAGACACATAAAAAATCAATAGAATGAATGGAGGTAAAATACGAAGAAAAAAAAGTTAGGGTGAATCACATAAATATGCTATACTAAAAAAATATTTATCATTTATGGCAATAATTTTTTTTTAACTAAATATAACATTTTATTAGATTGAATAATTATACCGCTTCACTTCTTTTGACCTTTTCTCTTTTCATCCGTAGTTTTCTTTATTTTCTCTTCGTTACTTCTGTATTTTTCTCTGTCCACACTCTTCTATTTTTCTTCTTCTTCTTCTTTTAAAATTTTCATTTTAATAATTATTCTCAAATAAATTTTGGTCTCTATTTCATTATTTTTATTCAAAAACATAACGAGAAGAAAAATAGAAAAATTAAAAAATTGATACATATTATAATCTCAAACAAAATTTTCAAATCTCTAATATTATAGTAGCAAGAATTCACCATTGATGGTCATTATAAAGTTTCAAATGTTGATTTCATTTTATGAATCTTACGAACTCATGATTAGTTTGGATAGATTGATCCTACAAATAATTGAAAATGGAGTTTGAAGTTTATATCTCAATTTTAACAAGGTTTGGTTAAGTTTATAATTGATTATAGGAGAAATATAAGATTGAAACTCGAAAATGGTAAAGTTTATGAAATTGTATTGCAATTGTATTAAAGTTGAATTAGATATGTTTTATAATTGTACTAAAATTGTATTAAATCATGAACAGTACATTTATAATATATATTGCAACTTTACCTCTATTCTTAGTGATTACCGTCAAATGATTTAGGTAAAACACTTAATAATACATTTAATAAGACATGCACAATACATTTTTTTTTAATAACATATGCAAAACATCTACATGTCTAGTAATACAAATCAAAATTTTATAAAGAAACAATATAAGACAATGTTTTCTTCATGAATATAATACAAGGTTAATTCAGTATAGATAGAGATGATTATCTTGGGATTTTTCGTTATTTACATTTTTAATTTATTTTAACTTTTCTCTTCTAATTCACTTTAATATTGTGTTATACATTTTAATGCAAATTTAATTCATGTGTAGTTTATTATTTGTTAATATTGAGACTGGCTTAAGTAATTATTAATATAAGTTAATTCACTATGTAGATATTGGAATAGTCTTTCATTAGTTAAAGTTTTCTATTTCATGTTTAATATCTCTTGTTATTCAACTTTGATATTGTGTAATTCACTTTTAATTCAAGTTAATTCATTTTGGAGTTTATTGGTTGATTTGCTCCGATTAAATTACTTGATTATTTCATTATTGATATAAGTTTTATTTAGTTTACAAATCATTTAATACTCTTTAATTTGCTACATTTTGCATTCTCGCTTCTTATTCAACTTTAATATGTGTGTAATTCAAGTTTAATTTTCATTTAGCAGTTTATTATGTTTCATCAATTTGTGATGATTAGTTACTTGTTTGCTATTTTGTTTGCAATTTAGTTTGGATAGATTATCCTACAATAAATGAAAATTATCTTGGGAGTTTTTAATTATCTCAATTTTAAAAAGGTTTGGCTAAGTTTAGAATTGATTTTAGGAGAAATGCTACGTTGAAGCTCGAAAATGATGAAGTTTGTGAAACTATATCGGGTTTGTATTAAAGTCGTGTTAGATATATTTTATAATTATATTAAAATTGTATTAAAAACATGACCAATATATCCTACATTTATAATACATATTGCAAATTTTACTACCCTTTTAATGTATCAACAAAAATAATTTAGGTAACACACTTATAATATATGCACAGTAAATTTTAATACATATTACAAACATCACTTACGTTCTTAGTGATACAAACTCAAAATAGTTTATAAGATACATATAATACATGATTATTCATGAATAATACGAATTTCATTCGGGTTATTGATTGATATCTTTTCTTTTCTTAGTTATATTTTCTTTCATTCTTAATAATCTCTTCTAATCAACTTTAATATCGTGTAATACAATTTTAAAATAAATTTAATTTATTTACTTGTTTTAATATTTGTGTAATACAAATTTAATTTATTTTGCAACTTATTGGTTGATTTATTATGATTGAATTACTAGTGAAATTAACTGTTAATACAAATCATTCAGTTTAGATATCATAGAATGCTCTTTCGTTTGCTACATTTTGCATTCATATTTAATTGTATTCTAATTCAACTTTAATATTTGTGAAATTCATTTTTAATGTAAGTTTAATTCATTTTGTAATTTATTAAATCTATTCATTCGTTTAAGATTACTTGCCTAATTAATTATTTTTTGGGAAAGAGGGTCGGAATACCCCTCAACTTGTCATTTGGGCTGAATACCCGTTAAAAAGGGGCACATATATGCCCCTTACCGTTATAAACAACGGGTCACATATACCCCCTTGCCGTTACAATGGCTCACATATACCTTCATTTAACGGAAGTTAAAAAATTAGTTGTTAAATTAATATTTATTACTTCTAAATTGTTTTTTAATAAAAATATTTAGGAGTAATAGATTGATTCTTCTATCAAAAGTTCAAGGTTATATATTTTAATTTTTTTCATACATAAAATTATTTTTTTGGAGATTCACTTTTATTATAATGATTTGAATTTTTTAGTTTTTGTTCCTTTCATTCTTGTAGTTTTTTTAAAGAATAAAAAGATTAACATTTTTTTTGTGTGGTATTGTAATTTAATTGCGTTATTTGGGAAAGGAAGAAAAAATTTGGCCACCTACAATAAGTTTTACAAACAATATTAGTGAAACATAAATATAAATTTGATATCAAAATAATAATTATAAATTAGTCATTTGAAAAAAAAAAGTGTAAAATGTAAAAAAAAAATACGTTGACGAGGATTAAATTTTACTCATCTAGGAGGATTATTTTTAGAAAAAAATAATAACAAATTTAGATTAATTTTGTTGTATTTCCATTAGAGGAAAAGGGTATATATGTGAGCCATTTTTACAAGTAGGGGTATATATGGAGCCACTTTCATAAAACAAGTGTTTTGTAACGACCTGTTTAGAGTTTTGAGCAACCAATTTGATTCTGGAAAAACTGGCAGAGAGGGACGGATGCCACGACGAACTTGTCACGGGACAACGAAGGACCGTCGTGGAAGGATTTAAGGTGTCGTCAAACCACTTAGAAAATCATGAAATGGGGAGGTACTGAAAAATCGACTCTGCTGAATGTCGTGACGGAATGGAAGGAAGAGCCGTCGCAGGAGCGACGGCCCGCACAGGCCATCACTTAAAAAACGATCTCTGTAGCATGCGGGACGGACAGCAGGAAGGACCGGTCGTAGGCGCGAAACGGGCCCGTCACGGGCTACGCAATCCCCAGTTCCGGGGTCGGTTCTTTATACGGTTTTAAGGGACATTTTTTGACTATTCCTTGCTTTAAATTATAAAGTTATGGGTAATGTAATAAGTTTAATTACTTGGGGGTTATTTTAAAAGGGTAAACTTAAGTAATTAGTGGATTATTAGTGCCATCTTTTAAAACTTAATTAGATAATAATTAGGGATAAAAGAAGAGGGTTTTGAAAAAGAAATCGATAACGAAAACGAGAGAAAGGAGAGAGAGAAAAAGCGGAAAGCGGATATTGAGAAAGAGGCAAGAAAGAAGAAAGACTATGATTCATCTGTTTGTTTGTGAGAAACAAAAGCTTGGGAAATTGCATGCTTGATCACTAATCTTCGGTGAGGAGGTTATGGTTTTTACATATTCGTAGAGTAACTCTTAATAGCGATATGAATGGTATGTGTTGAGTAGTAATATAAGTCTTCTAGTGCTTTTTGCGTGTATGCATGCTGGTGATCTTATATATATACATGATGTGATAAATAAGCATGTGATAAAGCTTATTGATTCTAAATCTTGAATGAAGGAAGAGAGAAAACCACTAATCTACTTTGTTTATGATAAATGCCTGGTTCAAAGAGGCTTCTTAATGAACGAAGTAGTGGAGATTAGGGGATAGGGTGCGCCAGTTCCGAGGTAACAGGAGGTGAAATGGAGGATAGGAGAAGCTCAGGGTCACGTGCGACATCAAGGTATAGTATATGGATAGGGTTCCACGTTCCTGGGTTTGGGGTACAGGAGTGATAGAATGTGCAGGATCGGAACAGTGTAACGTTCACGACACCAGGATTTTAGTAGTATCGGACTCGGCGAGCCAGTTCGGTACCAGGATTAGATAGAATATGAGGATCGGAGTGAGTGTCACGTTCGACACACCAGGATTAGTATAGGATCGGGTGCCAAGTCCATTGTGGACCAGGATTAGAATGGAGAGCGGAGTGTCACGACCGACACGGGAGAGTGAAGAGTTAACATAATATCATGAATATGAAAAGATGTTAATATACTCAATCTAATGAACCTAATTCCCAAATGAGTATGATGAGGAGACGTGAGCCTCATTGATGTGCGTGGTGTTGTAACCAAGGATTATTGGTAATTGATATTGAAAATGCTGCATGCTAAGGGTATTAGTTGATTTTATGATTGTTACCTGATATATACTGTTTTCTATTTTGAGTTGGCCAGAATGATACCTACTTCAGTACTTGTGTGTTACTGACCCCCCTCTTTTATGTTTTCCTTTTGGTTTATTTGTGGAGTGCAGGCAAACGTGCAGAATCTTCGTAAACAGTTAGTTCAAGCCAGTCTTCATCACCCGGATCTTCAGGGTGGCGTGGTTATGGCTTCTAGCTTAGGACTGGATCCTCCTTTCCTCATGTCTCGATGCCTTGTGAAGTTTCGGACATAGACTACTGTGATTTGTTTTTGCTTCTTAGAATACTTTAGTTTAGGAAAGTTGATATAGATGTTATGTGTGGTGATGACTTCAGATTTTGGGGAATTAATAGAAAGTTGAAATTTTAGAAGTTATGTGAATTGTACTTTTATTATGCGTTAAGTCTCGCATTACTTTAGTGATATTAAATTGAATAATGATTTAGGTTTAGATTGGTGGTCGCTCACATCGGGGGGTAAATGTGGGGTAATGCCATCGCGGCTCGGTTTGGTCGTGACAACTTGGTATCAGGAGCATTAGGTTCGTGGTCTGTCATCAACCCAAGAACAGGTTGTAGTAGAGTCGTAAAGAACGGTAGGGGGACCCTTTACTCTTCTTGAGGAGCTAGAAGACTTAGGAAAATTCCATTCCTTTCTTTCTTTCTTTCGTTTGCTATTTACTTGGATGTCCAATTGGTATCTAGGTGATACACATTGGTACTGACCATTTCACTTCTATTCGCAGATGGGTTAGAACTAGAGCAACGAGTAGCCAACATCAACATCGGCAAGAACAAGATGCATTGAGCCAGGCCACTGGGGCTGTAGCTCGAGGAAGAACAGTGGCAAGACCGGCCGCGTGTTTAGACGGGCTTTAAGGGTTTTTGGTAGAGGTCGTTTTTTGGAGGACGTCCTCTAGAGGAGAGGACGAGCACTAGGCCAAACTGGTTCCACCCTGCGGTCGGCTTGCATAGGGCAGGTGACTCCTCCACCCAGCCGAGGGAATAGGGAAGGAGGAAAGAGGAATTAGTAAGAGAAGGGGAGGATGGGAGAATGCACAAGTACAGACGATGGAGGAATAATGCCACCCCAACCTACCCCAGAAGATGATCAATAAAATCAGGTTCTCGATTATCTTAGTGGTTGTACTGATCAGGGTCAGGCTACACCACCAGTTGTTTCTGCACCAACACATCCGGTTTCAGAGGTACGAACAAGCAGCCACTATGGCCCCTCGTATGGCTTGGCCTCATTGGAATAGGCACGTTTCCACGTCTGACTATGGGCCTATAATGCGAAATGCTCAGCATGAACTTTTCAGTAAGTTCTTGAAAGTAAAACCTCCAATTCTTCACGGTGCAGGAATCTGAGGATGTCGATTTTCTGGTTGACTTGTCTGAGCTACTACACAAGATGGTTTATAGTTAGAAACGGTTTGGTGTTGAGTTCGTGTGATTATCAGGTTCAAGGAACGCCAAAATGTGGTGGCGGTCACAGTTGAAATGTCAACCAACAGAGGCACACACCTATGACTTGGGCCTAATTCTTAGTCGGTCCTGGCATATGGGCTAAGGTTCGTGACTATCAGATCATGCCACCCAACTATGTTTCAGTCCACAACGAGCGGATTCACCGTTTTGTGAAGGGGTGAGATCAGAGTTGCGAATTTCAGCCCGTACAGGTAGCGGCCTAGGGAAATACTGCCAAAGAAGTGGTGATTGGTCGTAGTAGAGGTGGGAAGGAGGAGTGAGAGTGAAGCCCGATGAATTTCACCATGGATCGACCATCCAAAGGTTTCGAAAGGGAGGTGAGTTTTTTAATGGTTCTTTACTCTAGAAGGACCGGGTCAGGAGGGTTACTACAGTTCGAACTCATTCAGTCTTCACTCAGACTGTAGTGGGGGGTCCACCGCAGACCGAGTCAACCACTTCCCTGAGAGACCTATGCGTGAATCAGAGGAGGTATGGGCTGTGGGGGAGACTGTGCATATCAAGAGGTATTGCCCAAAACAGAATATAGATTCCCCAACAGCTAGACGGTAGAGGTGGTCACAGGGAAACGAAGGACGGGGAGGAGGGAGGGAGACGGGGGTGCTGCGAAGAACTATATCCCTAGTCTAGTCTACCCTGCGGTTTGACTAGGGGGTGTGTGTTGCAACAAAACGGCCATGGGGTGAGGCATTTTTTTATATTCCCCTGGAGCCCACAAATACATGCAACAACATGATAGGGCAACGCGACAAACAAACGAAAAGGGCCCATTGTTTATGCTTTCCCCGAGATGGAGATCGGCGGCGGAAGACATCTTGATGCTGTTATCATCACAGGTAATCTTCTGGTTTGTGATTGCATGGCTTCTGGATGTTTGATCCTCGGATCCACATTTTTTTATGTATTTTCTCATTGCTAATGGTCTAAATTTAACCATTGTGAAATTACCTTGATACGCATCGTTTGGTTTGTTCTCTCGGTGGACTGAGTCTGTGGGAGTTGAAAGGGTATTATATAGGTCTGTTTGGTGAAACTTGTGTGGAGCAAACACTTATGTAGATTTGGTTATCTTAGAGATGGTTGATTTTGATGAATTCTGGGTATGACTTGGCTTTCTCCGCCAATTTGCGGATCTTGGATTGTAATGCTAAAATGGTGACGTTAGCCAGCAGGGGTGGGACAAATCCGTTAGTGTGGAGGGGGAGGGTGACTACACTTCCAACCGTGCGTATAACTCCTTTCTTCGTGCTCAGAAAGGTAGTTTAAGGGTGTTTAGCTTTATTGCACATCTCAGGGATGACGTACCCCAATACATGAGATTGAGTCGGTAGGTGGTCATGATTTTCTGATGTATTCCTGCAGATCTTCCGGGTATGCCCCCAGATAGGGATATTGACTTCTGATTGATCTTGAAAACGGTGGTCAATCGCCCCATTCACTATACCCCCTTATAGAAGGCCCCGCGGGTTAAGAGGATTAAAAGCCAACTTCAAGAGTTGTTGAGCAAGGCCTTCATCAGGACCAAGTGCATCTCCTTGGGGTGCTCCGGTTGTGTTGTGAAGAAGAAGGATGGGGAGTTTTCGGATGTGACCTAGACTACCGGTTAGAGTTGACAAGGTGACCATATAAAGAACAAGTATACTCTTCCTCGCATTGAGACTTGTTTGATTCGTTACAAGGTTTGCTTGTGTCTTCTCTAAGATGACTTGAGATCCGGTTTAATCATTGAAAAGCGGGCAACGGATGTGACAAAGACTGTTTTAGAACCAGGTATGGGCATTACGAATTTGTAGTGATGTCTTTTGGTCTTACAGAATTGCCCATGATGCGTTCATGCGTTTGTTTGAACGGGGAATTTTTAAGCCATATTTGGATCCTTGTATCGTATTATGTGATATATACTGATATTGATACTCCAACGTAAGGATAGCACAGGAGGCAGCATTTGAGAATGGTTTAGGTGGAGTATTGGAAAATGTTGAGGAGAAAAAGCTTTATGCCAAGTTCTCTAAGGTGAGTTTTGGCTAGATGCATGTCCTTCTTTCTGGGCACGTGTTTCTAGGGATGTGATGGGTGGATCCTTCTAAGATCGAAGTAGTGAAGAATTGGGTAGACCTACTAAGTGTCAGAAATAAGGAGCTTTGTTGGGTTAGCTAGCTACTACCGCCGATTTGTCAGGATTCTCTTCTATTGCTTCCCAACTGACGAACTTGACTAAGCAAAAATGTCCCATTTGTATGGTCGGATGAGTGGAGGAAAGCTTTCAAAGCTCAAACTCTGTTAACTACTTGCACCAATTTCACCTTCAGTGAAGGTAAGAAATTCATTGTCTATTGTGATGCATCCTATTCGGGTTTGGGTGCAGTGCTAATGCAAGAGAAGATGTGATTGCTTATGCTTCAAGCAATTAAAAGTGCATGAACGTAACTATCCAACTCATGATTTGGAATTGGCCGCGGTAGTGTTTGCATTAAGCATGGAGACACTATTTATAGGGGTTACAGTGTGAGGTCTATACGGATCATCGTAGCCTACAGTATGTCTTTACTTAGAAGATTTGAACTTGAACAGAGGAGATGGATGGACCTGCTGAGGACTACGACATCACTATTTGTATCATCCGGTGGAAGGCGAATGTTGTAGCGGATGCTTTAAGTAGAAAGGGAAGCATGGGAAGTCTAGCTCACTTGCAAGCTTCTAGACGCCCATTGGCTAGAGAAGTTCAGATTCTGGCTAACGACCTTATGAGATTAGAAGTAAATAGAAGGGAGGATTTTTAGCTGTGTGGAGCAACGATCTTCCTTCCTTGACACATTAAAGGAAAGCGGTTTGAAGATGAAAAATTGATCCGATCCGAGATAAAGTGTTGCAAGGAGAGGCTAGAAGCGAAATCGATGAGGAGGTGTTTTGAGGATTAAGGGAAGGGTATGTGTACCTCGCGTCATGATTTGATCAACACTATTCGACAGAGCTCAAGTTCAAGGTATTCGATACATCCGGTGCAACCAAGATGTACCGTGACCTAAAGCAACACTTTTGGTGCAGAAGAATGAAGCGTGATTTGTGGGATTTTATTGCCAAATATCCAAATTTGTCAACAAGTAAAGTATGAAACACCAAGGCCCGGAGGAACACTTCAGAGAATGCCCATTCCGGAATGGAAATGGAGAGAATCGCAATGGACTTCGTGGTTGGTCTTCCAAAGACATGGGCAAGTATGACTCTATTTGGGTGATGTGTTGATAGGTTAACTAAGTCTGCTCATTTCATTCCGGTTAGGTGACTTACATGCAGAGAAGTTAGCCAAACTTTACATCCAGAAGTTGTTCGATTGCATGGAGTTCCACATCCATCATATCAGATAGAGGTACGCGTTTACTTCTAAGTTTTGAAAACATTGCATGCAGAATTGGGTACCTTAGGTTGGACCTTAGTACCCGCGTTCCTTCCATCTCCGACGATGGTCAGTCTGAGCGAACGATTCAAGTGTTGGAGGATATGCTTTGCATGTGTGATAGAATTCGGTGGCCATTGGTAGCTTCTTACCCTTAGCGGAGTTTCATACAATAATAGCTATCACTCAAGCATTGATATGGCCCCATTTGAAGCATGTATGTAAGATGTAGGTCTCCCATTGGTTGGTTTGTGATCATTCGAGGTTAGACCTTGGGGTACTGATCTTTTGAGGGATTCGATAGAAAAAGTGAAATCTATTCAAGAAAAGCTTCTAGCGGCGCAAAGTAGACAAAAGGAATATGCAGATGAAAGGTTAGAGACTTAGAGTTCATGAGGGTGAACAGTCTTGTTGAAAGTTTCACCAATGAAAGGGGTGATGCGGTGTTGGTAAAGAGCAAGCTAAGCCCAAGGTACATTGGTCCCTTTGAAGTACTTAAGCGTAGGGGAGGTGGCTTATGAGCTAGCCTGCCCCCAGGGCTGTCCGGAGTACATCCGGTATTCCATGTGTCGATGTTGAAAAATACCATGGGGATGGAAACTACATTATCCGTTGGGATTCAGTTTTTGCTTGATGAGAATTTGTCTTATGAGGAGGAGCCTTTTGCTATTTTAGATGAGAAGTTCGCAAGTTGAGTTCAAGGGAAATTGCATCTATCAAAGCAATGGAAGAATCGACCCGTTGAAGAAGCCACTTGGGAGAGGAGGCATATGCGAGAAAGATACCCACATCTTGTTTAAAATTCAGTATTCCTTTTCGCCCTTGTTTTCCTTCTTGTGATCGTTGGGGACGAACGATGGGTAAATTGGTATCTATTGTAACGACCGTTTAGTCGTTTTGAGCAACAGATTTATTCTGGAAAACTGGCAGAAGTGACGATGCCACGAAGGACTGTCACGGGGCACGACGGACCATCGTGGAGGTGTCGTTTCAAAACACTTAGAAAATCTGAATTGGGTACTGAAAATGACTCTCTGAACGTCGTGACGGAGTGGCAGGACGGACCATCGCAGATCGACGGCCTGTCACAGGCCATCCACTTAAAAACGGTCTCTGTAGCATGCGGCGACAGCAGGAGGACCGTCGCAGGCGCGACGGCCCGTCACGGGCTACGCAATCCCAGTTCGGTCGGATTTCTTATACGTTTTAAGGGACGTTTTGACTATTCCTGCTTTAATTATAAAGTTATAGGTTAATGTTAATAAGTTTAATTACTTGGGGGTTAAAAAGGTAACCTTAAGTTAATTAGTGGATTATTAGTGCCATCTTTTAAAACTTAATTATATAATAATTAGGGTAAAAGAAAGAGGGTTTGAAAAAGAAAATAGAAAGAACAAGAGAAGGAGAGAGAAAGTCGAACGAGAAGAGGAGAAACGAAGAGAAACAAAGCTTGGGAAATTGCTTGCTTGATCACTAATCTTCGGTGGAGGTAGGTTATGGTTTTACACTATTCGTAGTAAACTCTTAATAGCGAATGATATGTGTTGAGTTATTATTAAGTCTTCTATTGCTTAATTGCGTGTATGCTGATGTGATCTTATTATATACATGATTGTGATAAAATAAGCATAATGAAGCATTGATCTTAAATCTTGAAGAAACCCTAACTACTTTGTTAAGATAATGCCTTGGTTAAAGAGGCTTAATGAACGAAAGTAGTGAGATTAGGGGATCGGGTGCCACGTTCCGGTACCAGATAGAATATGAGGATCGGAGTGTCACGTTCCGACACCGGATAGTATATGGATCGGGTGCCACGTTCCGGTACCAGGATAAATGTGAGGATCGGAGTGTCACGTTCCGACACCAGGATAGTATATGGATCGGGTGCCACGTTCCGGTACCGGATAGAATATGAGGATCGGAGTGTCACGTTCCGACACCAGGATAGTATATGGATCGGGTGCCACTTTCCGTACCAGGATAGAATGAGGAGCGGAGTGTCACGTACCGACGAGAGTAAATAATATCATGAATCTTGAAAGATGTTAATATACTCAATCTAATGAACTAATTCCCAAATGAGTATATGAGGAGGCGTGAGTCCTCATTGATTGCTTGGTGTTGTAACCAAGGATTATGGTATTGTAAATGCTGCATGCTAAGGGATTAGTTGATTTTATGATGTTACCTGATATATACTGTTTTCTATTTTGAGTTGGCCGATGATACCTACTCAGTACTTGTGGTTGTACTGACCCCCTACTTTTAGTTTTCCTTTTTGTTATTTGTGAGTGCAACAAACGTGCCGTCATCTTCGACTCAACAGTAGTTCAAGCCAGTCTTCGTCACACCGGATCTTCAGGGTGAGCTAATGCTTCTAGCTTGGACTGGATCTCCTTCCTCATGTCTCGATGCCTTGAAGTTTCGCATAGACTAGCTTTTATTTGTTTTAGCTTCTTAGAATACTCTAGTTTAGTAAATTGATCATAGATGTTCTGTGGTGATGACTTCCAGATTTTGGGGAATTAAGAAGTTGAATTTTAGAATTATTGAATTGTCTTTTATTTATGAGTGTTAAGTCTTCCGCATTACTTTATGTTGATATTAAATTGAAATGATAAGGTTTAGATTGGTTGGTTCGCTCACATCGGGGGGTAAATGTGGGTGCCAGTCGCGGCTCGGTTTTGGGTCGTGACAAAGGGGTATATCAGCTCTAAATGACAAAGTTGAGGGGTAAATCAGAACCTTTTCCCTTATTTTTTTTCAATTTTTTTTAGTCTAAGAATTATTAACTACTCTATGAAAGAAAAGAGAGAGAACGAAAAAAAGCGGAGAAAGAGACAAAAAAAGAACAAGAAAAAAAAGCAACAGAGAAAAGAAAGAAAGAAAAACGAGAAAGACCAAAAGGGAGAAAGAGCGAGAAAGAGAGATAAAAGTAAAAAAAGGCAAGAGAGATAAGGGAAAATGAGGTGAGAGAGAAAGACAAATTTAATGAAATATATAGTATTGCTATATATTGCTATAAATGGTAATAATTAAAAAGTATATTTAAAATAAATAATTATTTTTTAAAAGGAATCCACTTAAGTAATTAATCCAAAAAATTACGTTATGTTTGAGAAAATCTTAAATACAAGGAAATAAAAATTTAAAAAATTGTGTGTATTTGAGATTATTTTTAAATACAAGGTAATGTTTTTTCTTTTTTTTTTGGATGTATATTAACTTGTTTTTCATACGATGCAAAGAAAATAGGTAGATTTTTTCAAAAAATATTTGTAATATATATGTGACCAGGTCGGTTTTGACAGGTTATTCGTTAAAATTAAAATCAAATCAATTTAGTCAATTTTCAAGTTTCTAAAATCAAATCAAACCAAATGAAAAAAATAACGTCGGTTTGATTGTTGTCGATTTGATTCTGTTTGGTTCAAGTTTTTGAGTTTTTCGATTTGAAAGTAATAAATAAAACTTGTTGAGAATATACGTATTTCAGTAGATACATACATCTAATACATGAACAATCCACAAGAAATTTATTTTAGATTTAATTAAGCAATACTAAAGGAAGTAATTGTAGATTCAATAATGAAATACTAGAGTTATTATTACACGAATAAAGTGATTTAACTATGTCAGTTTCCGAGCCTACACCCTAGACGTGGCCAACACTCAAGAAAAATTGTTGGTCCCCTAGCAAACCCTCATCCTATATGATTACAAGCTGGAGACTAACTCAAGCTTTCAAAGCATAAAGAGTGAATAAACATTCATGAAATTCAATTACAAAACTTTAACTCAAATGAAAAACTCTGAACAAAAATAAATTATTCAATTCTCCATAAAATAGACAACTTAAGTCTGTAAAATATTTAGTAAAATAAATGAAAAAACTTTTGAAACTCTACTGTCTATCTATGAAGCCTCTAAATGATAAAGATAAAAGTTGGGACAAGACCCACGAACTCCTAACAACTGATATAATTGAAAGTAAAAGTGGAATCCTTCGAAAATAAGGAGGCTTACCATAGCTAACTCAAACTGCATGTGGTATCAACGGAACTCCTATTGATGACCCTAAATACCTGTAACTGCATCATGAAAGGATGCAGGCCAAATGACTCAGTACGTGAAATTTACGAGCACGTAACATAAATTCTAAAATTAACATAAACTTTAACTTAATAAACAGAACCATACTTACCTCTTCTCAAACTTACTCAAATCAACTCAACTCAAGAATAAGACACTCAACTCAAAAATTAGACACTCAACTCAAAGGTTAGATGTTCAACTCAAAGATATGATACTTGACTTTAGGTACTCAACTCAATATAAAGCAACAATAAACATCTAATATATGAAAAGCTTTTAAAACAATAGAAAATTACTCGGTGTATTGAAGAATACAATAACAACTCAAATTATATATAAAGTAATATAATATTGTGTGAGTTTCTCTAATCTATAACTACTGTTATGAGCCTAAGTGATGATACGACATTTCACCCGTGCTTTCAAAATTGCCTTATACTTTACCATCATATAGAACACCTCAACTAAGTGGATCCACTAGTCTATGCTAAAAAGCACTAAGCAGTCATCTAAAAAGTATGACCCTTTCTATCTATGATGATTACATGGTTTTTAGAGATTTAGAATTATCTTAACTCAAACTCGTCCTCATGTCGGTGCTCAATACTACTATCAAAATACTCAACTCATATGTTTAAAAACATAACTCATCTGTGGTTTGATATTATTTCTCAAAATCTTTCTCTAAAAAGAGATATTACTCAAACGGCTCAAAACTCTTTTGGAAATCACAATTTTCTCCTCTTTTAAATGTGAATACATTTACTCTTTGAAATACTTAGTTCCCGTATATCATTTTAAATAAAATAAACTCGAATGAAGTGCCCAAGTGTTAAAAAAAGTTTAGAAAAATTATAAAAGACTTCTCAAAATAGGGTTCATGCTGAATAATGGATGTGAACAACTCAATTCAAGGTTTTCAATAATCTTACATAAAACTCAATACTCGAAACTCGGCAACTCAAAACTCAAGAACTTCAATGATACTGCTTATTTTAAGAATGCTCAACTTAAAGGGTTAATGCTGAATTACGGGCATGAACAACTCAACACATGGACTGCATGATACTACTCATCTAAAGAATGTCAATTCATAGGGTTCATGCAGAATTATGAGCATGAACAACTCAACTCATGGGTTGTAGGATACTACTCATCTCAAGAATGTTCAATTCATAGGGTTCATGCGGAGTTGTTGACATGAACAACTCGACTCAAGGGTCAAAATATCAATAAGGAACTCATGTATATGACTCTTCTCATTCTCACACTTACTTACTCATAACTTAACTCAAATCGCCTCTATTGAATGTGAATTATAACTTCAAGAGTTATGATTCATGATATGAAAGATATCTTGATGACAAAAATAAACTCATGAATACATTCTCCTCATTATTACACTCACTTGCTGGATTCTTGAAACAAGCTATTTGAATTTGTATAAGACTACTCAAAAAGACTCAAAGAGACTATCTCAAATGTTTAAAAAAACTCTTCAAGACTTAACTCTTAACTCTACCTTGAATTTGAATTATGAATCTAAGCTTATGACTCATGTTCATGGATAATTTCTAGATGTTTATAAGTCATTTAGAGTAGTAAGAATCAATAGGAAGCGTTAGTACACTTTATAAGGACTTAGACAGGATAAACGACAAAAAAGGGATTGGGCGGACGGACCTGGAGCACTGTTGGAGCGTCACACTGGCCATGCCCCTTCCATTCAGAGAGCCATTTCAGGCGCACTGTTGGCGTGCCCCCCCAACCTTCCTTGCGTTACAGGGGTGCATCGCGCCAACCTTCTTGGTGCTACAATGACTCGTTACGCCAGCCTTCTTGGTGCTATGGGAGCGCATCGCGCCAGCTTTTTCCTAGGTGAATTTATGGCGAATTTTCTTCTCGTTTTCTGATCTTAAATCAATTTATCTGACCTTTTTTTTGTTGTCAAATTTCCTTATGTTCAGGTACCCAAAACATATACACAAGAATCTAACTCAAAGAAACTCTAATAATCGATATTAAACTCTTATAAACTCCTCAATCTCATTTCAAATTCAAGAACGAAAGTAATTCAAGAATACAACTCAAGAACATAACTCAAGAACATCAAATTCCCAACCTTTTTAAAACGAAATTACACTAAATTAAACATGTTTGGCGCATAGGTGAACGAACTCAGCACTCTGTGAACTCACATACCTCGTAAGATCAAATCCTTGGCGAAATCTGCAATCAATTCCTCAAGAAATCGATGAATCTAAACCTTTTCTTCTCTTTTCTCCTCTTGAGTTCTTTCTCTAAAAACCCGACTTCCAGTGCGCATATCTCCCTCATATGAACTTAAAAATGAGCAAACTCGGTAACGTTGAAAAGTTAATTCAAAGAGATTTTCTAGAGTATCTTGTAGTACACCTAACTGATCTTGTGCTAGGAGTTATGGTTGTTTGAAGTTGACCCAAAACTCATACTTAGTTTAACTTGCCAAAATTCAAATTTTACTATTTCTAATTTAGTTCTTTTTGGAACTCAAGGTGTTATATTTAGTGAGCTTAACATTAATTTTTTTTTAAGTTGCTCGGTAAAATTCTACTCACAACGAAGGATGATTCGAGTCTTAACTCAAAAAATTTCAGGGGTGTTACAAATTAAGAGAAAGTGTAACTATAATGTGATGTAGGGTATGTAAAGATTAAAGTAATGGACTAGGATTTTAATAGTTGAGCTACAATTTAAGTATTGACCTTGAGAAAATGGTAAAGTTGAGACTTAAGTTAATTAAAATGTAACGTAATATTTATATTTTATTTATGAGAAATATATAAATAATTATAAAAATTTTATATATAATTTCTTGGTTTGATTTGGTTGTTTTCGCGTTTTTTTATAAAATCAAAATCAAAACTAATGGTATGATTTTATAAATTTAAAATCAAATCTAATCAAACCACACCACTTCAATTTTTTAGTCTGAGTTAAATTTTTTGGGGCTAACCATAACCGGAATTGGTGCTAAGCGCGCATGTAAGATCACCACAACTAATTGAATCGGGTCTTAGCCCCATGTCAGCATTAGTTGTATAACAAAAGCAAGGAAATACATAATGAACGAGTTTTGAGGAGGAGAGGGGGTTATAGGACCCTAGTTAAATTTAGATATGTTTGTTGAGATGGAATTTAGTTTAGAATGGCACTTGTGTCTTAATTTTTTTCTCTTTATCTTAATTGTCATCTCACCGCAAGCTCACCCTCCACTACCACCCTCACCATTATAACAAGTAACACCACCTCCGGCCTCCTCTAACACAATCAAAAGCCACCTTCCCCTCAACACGGTTTATACTAAGCCACTCCTCCAAAACAACCACCAAAAAGGTTGAAATTTTACTTATATAATTACTACATATCAAATTTAATTCTCGATCCAAAAAATCTTTACGTTGAGAACTTACATGCCTTCTTTCTTTCTTTCTTATTTCTTACTTATAATTACACTATAAGAGAAGTGAAAGAATGAAAAAAAGCTTTAAAAAATTAAAGGGATAAAGACACAAGTATCAAGTAGTCTATGAGCAAAAATTTTTAGACATACATTAACTAAATTAAGATTTTTATTCCCCCTCCTCCCTCCTCCCCCTCCCCCCCAAAAAAAAAAATCATTTTAAAAATAATTTTA
The DNA here is from genome assembly GCA_027704765.1 of Solanum habrochaites. Classification (NCBI taxonomy): domain Eukaryota; kingdom Viridiplantae; phylum Streptophyta; class Magnoliopsida; order Solanales; family Solanaceae; genus Solanum; species Solanum habrochaites. The sequence goes on from JAKWJA010000581.1 coordinate 47,110, forward strand.
TACATCTTTTTATTTACATGACACAAACATCTTCCACACACTTTAATTATGTGGAGTCACAAAGTGTGCGCAATAAGCCAACAGGTGCATCAAATTAATAAAAAGAGGGTGTGTCGCTGAAGAGGAGATAAGATAATAGAATCTTAATTTAGTAAAAAATTATATCTGAAATTCTAATCTTAATCTAGCTAGCCAGCCTTATCTCAAATTTAAATGGAGTTGATTAAAGTGTTTGATTTATAATGAGAAAGGAATTATTTTAAGGATAAAGCAAAAGTGAGTAAATATTTTTCATGATAAAATATATGTATAGAGGGCATGTAGCTACATTATCAACTACTCATTTGGTTATTTGTTCCGAGTCATAGTTAAGACAGTCTTTTTTCCACTTTAAAAAAGTTCAAAGGGTTATAAAACTCCCACAAATATAAAGTGTGTGCCCTAATTTTTTTTTTTTTTATGATTCAGGTTGGGGTATAATCATACATTTTCCCTTTTATTTGAAAGTAAAACATAATAATTATTTATTTGTGGAAAATATAGTCAATGCTTACATTTTATTATAAATACTAGTAACCTATGATGATAATGAATTTATGAAAACATATTCCTTAGGATGCTTCCACTTCAAGATTTCTACAAATCTCAAATAGTTAATCGATACTTCTCAGCACTTAGCGAATGATCGAATTTATCACTTCAAAGTTTTTTAAATATGATACAATCATTTTTCTTCCCGATAAGCTACATTATATTTATTAGGTGAATGTGTTTGTTAAATGCAAAATTTAGTATTTAATAACAAATGTGAGATTCAAAATATCGTTATTTCATTTTTTTTTTAATTTTCACTCGGACTATTATTTTCTCTGTTTCAGAAAGAATGACTTGACACGTAGTTTAAGAATATAAATAAGACTTTTGAATCTTGTGATTCTAAATTAAAGCTAGTCAAATGTATAAAATTGTCTTTTGATCTTGTGACCTTAAAAATGCCACGTGGAAAACTGAAATTAAAATGTTAAAAAGAAAATTTGAAACATACTTAAAAGGAAAAAAAATATATTTTTTAAAAAAATGGAGGGAATATAAAATTGGCTTGAGATCAAGACCATTAATGCCAAACAAGATCAAACATGCAATAGAGAATCAAATATGAATATGAATTGTCTTAGATAAACTCAAAATAGTTCAATCGATCCAAAACAAGGAATACACAAGAGAGTTAAAACACATAACAAATCCATGGATGGGATCACCAGCATTTAAGAGAACTCTTGATCTTGTGTACAGTGTGTGAGATGAGTCCATTTGCTTGTTTGACCAACTCCATAGAAAGAGTTGTAGCTGGAAGCATGTTCCCCATCATTTGAAAATTGATAGTCACCATTGATCCATCTTCGAACCCATTATCCATCTCCTCAGAAGTATCATTAGCTGCAAAAAGATTGTGATTACAATCGGGCGCTATTGCTATTCCATTTGAGAAGAGAGCCACCCAAGAAGAGTCTCCCCCATCCATCACTTTATCCATTTCTTGAGAACCAATTGTAGCATAAACCAAAAACGATCCAGTTTCATCCGTGGACGTATCTTGCAAAATCACTCGACTAGCACAAGATTCATCCCCCTACGTACATGTTCGAATCAAAACAAAATATTATTATTTATAAATCAACTTTAAAAAGAAAAAAAAAGTAGAATGAATTAATTGAACCACTCACATGAGCAAAATAAATAGAAATGTTGCTGTCGATATTTTGACCCTTAGGAAATTGGATCATTCGTTCCATGGTAGAAGTGTTGTACAATACATCCCACTGGCTCCTTGTTTGTTCATTATTGAAGAATTTGAACAATGTTTGGTGTTTCGTCGGTAACCAGATGGTCTTTGTAGCACTTAATATCACACCAACGTATTCACTTGGGTCACTTACATTAGTCCTCATCATTAACTTTGGATTTTCGTTAGTTGCTGGTTGAATTATTTCCCAGTTATGCTTGGTTCCACAAACCCCCGTACAAAACATATTAGTCATACGTTGAGCCAACTTTCTTATACCTCTCTCACCACTTAACTCAACTGCCAAAAATTATAAAAAAAAAAAAACAAACAATTGTTTTAAAGTATAAAAAAAAATGAACCCATTATTATTATTATTATATTACCTGTGGGATCAACAACTGACTTCATCATTTTCAAGAAGTGATGTTGTCTTTGCAAAGAAGCGATCCACCTTTGAGCACCAAATGCCATACCAGTCTTTATCAAAGGGCGATACCATTCGTGGACAAGATTTTCATTATATTCCGTGTGCTCGATCCAAGTAACCTGCAAGTATTACAAAATCATTACAGACAAATTATTTAAAATAAAATGGCCATTATATTGTTGGAGACAACTTAGAATAGTCAACCATTAAATAAATGAGTCAATCACAAGGAATATAATGTATCCTCAAAAAGACAATTTATATTTGGGTCCTACATTTGACATGACGTGAGGGATACAAGGAAACCAAAAATAAATAAAATGGAGAAAATATTTTGCAAAAGAAAGCAACAAATTAATGATATAAATATATTAATTTGAATGAACTTGAAACTGAGCATAAACAAAGTAAATAATTCGAATTTTATTGCAAGGTTAGAAGGTGAAGAATAATAAAAACAATTCTTTATCAAGAAAGGATATAGCATGTTTCAGACAAACCAAATAGTTGCATAACCCAAACCTAGAGGAAAGTTGATCTTTCTCATTTCGAATATATAAAGAAATTCAGATAAAGAACAAAGTACTACAATGGATTAAGGGTGTGTTTGCTACGAAAGGAAAATATTTTCTAAGAAAAACAAGTATATATTTGATTTATTTTCGTATGTTTGATTGGTGAGCATTAAATATTTTTTGAAATTTTTTATAGTGTTTGATTGTTGAATGAAAAATGTTATTGAGCAATATCTTTTTTTAATAATTAAAATAGAAATAATTTATCAAGTGTGGGGGGAACTTTTTTTAAAATGAACTTAATTATTTTCGTGAGTGGCGTTGGGCGTGGGGTTGGGGGCCGGTAGGGGGCCGTTGGGGGATCTGGTAGGGGGCTAGTGGAGTGGGGGGTCGAGAATAGAGGTGAAAAAATAAAATTTTGAGGTTTACAATACCTTTGTTTTTTTTGTGGTGTTTTGTTGGTGTGGTTATGTTCAAAACAAACTTGATTTGGGGGTAGTGTGCTAAAATGTAAATGCACCAGAAAAATTACGAAAATATAAAGGCCTAAAGGATGGGATGCAAAAGAAAAAGAGAATTTATTTTGAATTACCTGGCAAAAACCATCTGGCATATCTCGTAAAATACAGCCAGATGGGAGCCTGCGGCAACTTTTAATTTCGCTCTGTTGTAAACCTTTTTGAATTGCGTCAACAGATACATCAACAATAGCCCAGACACCTTCAGCATGTTTCTTACAGAAGCGAAGAAATTCTACTTGGCGAACAGAAACTAGGTCAGAAATGATTTGAAATTCAGTTTTAATCTGCAAAAATCATTACTTGCAAGTTGTTAGTGCATGAATAATAATATATGTAACTTTCATCAATGGTAAATAGAAATACCAATAGCAGAGAAGTGCTCTTATTTCCAGCCATGCCAGTGGAAATCACATCAGTAGCATATGTTTTTCCAACAATGCATGGAAACATATCTACCCACTGATTCTGCATATGTAAAATACACATAACAAAAAAAAATAACATGTCAAAACATATATATATATACACATATTGAAGAGCCTACATACCTTATCCATCAGCATATTCACCAATGCCAAACTGGTGTCAGCCACTATACATGATGCCCTTGTGCATTCCGTTGTGAAATATTCAGGTTTTGTATCGATTAATGGGATGAACAATCGATCATATTCCTCAATATTTAGCATTTGTCCACTTCCATCCAATTTGCTAATCCAGAGAGGGTTATCATTTTCGTATAGCCTAAAAAGCTCATTGAAGGCATCCAAGCCAAGATTCAACAACACAATATTATCATGCGCTACAACGGGGGAAATAAGGCTTGAATTGGTAGGCAAGCCTCTTACTGCATCGTTCCAAGGTGATCAGGCTCAATCTTGTTGTGGGGGGGAGTCGCATCAACCTGGGCTTTACAAGTTGTGCGCAAGAAGTGACTTTTCCAGGGCTTCCTGTGGTTAAAACATGCTCTAACCCGAGCTGCATTTCTTGCTCATAAATCGTATCTTTCATACCATTCCGATTGCAACTGATAAAAATAACACAATTCATTTTTATAATAATCAATTAATACATATTTAAGAAATAATGTTGTGATATATATATGCATTACCTTCGTTTGGGTTCTTTTATTCTGGAACCAATTTTGCACCTGGTTGAAGTCCATGGACAATTTTGTTGCAATTTCTTGTCGTGTTTTTTTGTTAGGGATTGGATTCTTTTTGTAAAACCTATTGCCAATGGTATTAATTAAACGATGATCAAAATTAACTAACATAAGCAAATAAACAAGTAGAAAATAAATTAGCTTTTAAGTATATATATAGTTACGCTTCAAGCTCCTTAATCTGATCAGCATTATGCCTATGGTTTTTCCTCCTCCTCGACGATGATTCACCTTGTTCATCTACAGATGCACCACCAGTTATATTGTTACCGGTAGAAAATTCTTCCTCTACAGATCCATCTATCAAATATTTAAGCCAACTTTCATCACTTTTCTCACTATCACCTTCCATCGTATCTCAATATCTGTCATTATAACAAATTTAAGTTATAGGTCTTATATTAATGCTGTCTTAAGTCATATCTACAACTTCTAATATAATGCCATGTAAAGTAAAAGAAAATCGTATTAATTAATTATCTCTCTTGAGCTTATACCAAATAGCAAAATTAGTGATGATTCAAATGTATCTAGGGTTAACACGATTGTAAATGACAATTTTTCAAGACAATGATGGTAGAAAATTTTAAAAAGAGAGAACACTTTGTATCAAAACATCATTTTTTCATGAAACCTTAAATTTGAAACCCCCTCTATTTCAATATATATTTCATCGTGTCCCTAATTAAAGAAATTTCAAATATCTGACTAAAGATGAAAAAGAATTTCAAAGATCTAATTAAAGTTATAGCACAAAGTAACAATCCAATCGAAAGAAAAATATTTCAAATAGTATTCATGAATATATAGACTATTCCAATTCAAGGATATAAATAATTTAGATTCACGTTAAATAAATTTATGAAAGAGTTAATATTTTTTGTCTCGAAAGACTCTTTATTTTCGCATCTTAAACTCATGTTGAACTATTTATTATTTTGTAAGATGTTCCCCAAAAGTATACCATATATCACAAAAGATACATTGATAACTTATAAAGATCTATAAACCAACAAAAAAGAACCTTTAACTCTCCACAGAATAAAAAGCATTAGATTTGGAGATCATGAAATGCTGATGTTTAATTAGAATTCAGATCTATCTATACAAGGTATATATGGAGTAATGAATTTACAAAAATCTTGCAAAATAGGAACAAAAAAAGAGGTAGAAAGAAATGAGATCCGTACATAGAATACACACGTCTTTCTTATACTGAGAAATCACGGAAGACTCAAGAATACGACTACTTGATTAACGTAGTGAAGCAATTTTAGAATGGTCTGAAAAATATGGTTGGTAGTAGGTATATATACTACAAGTTTTCTATAGATTACAAGGAGAAATGAGTCCACTTTGAGTTGTTTCCTACTCACATACCAAAATATAATTAGTAGTAGCTATATATACTACAAGTTTTCTATAGATTGGAAGGATCGAGAAATAGGTTAACTTTGAGTTGTTTCCTACTCACATACCAAAATATAATTAGTAGTAGATGTATACACTATAAAAGGCGACCTATAGAATTTGAAGGATCGAGAAAATAGGGTCAACTTCCAAGTAATGAAAAGATCTTGACCAATTGACGTATTACATAAATATGCCTTTTTAATTAATTTTATTTTATATTTAAGTCCTTCAACTTTGGCTATACACATGTAAACACTCGAACTTGTATAAAATATATAATATGGAATATTATTATTTTTATTAAATATTAAATAATTACATATTATTGCATTATGATGGGATGGTGCATTGTTATTACACTTTTGATTATATATTTTGTAATGCATAGAGGTCTTAAATTGAACGGTCACATCAATTCATGAAAAAAACATGATTGTTATAAAAAGGCAGTTGTTCATGAAAGAACATAAACTCATATAAATAGTTATTTGATCATGAAATAACATGAATCTTATGAAAAGTCATCTCTTAACTTCTATAAATAGCCTAAGAAAAATTTGCATGTATAAACATAGGGCTTTGTTGTATTCTGAAGGGATTTGTTTGTATTTTCTCCAATATGTATGTATGCAATATCTCTTTAAAGAAAGTGATTACACACCTCAAAGTCGTCGTCTTCTTCTTCAATTTATATTTCCTATTATTTTTTTTCTAACAATTAATGTATTGCACCAGGACATCAATATTTGCTAAACACCTCAAAAACTTCTATATTAAGATCCTTATAATTCTTTGTAGGTGTATCGATTTATACTGGGTGATTTTGTCACAATTTAAAAAATAGATGTGATGACACTTGTCTATCCTTATTAAGACAAACTAGCACCAACCCAAAAGAATTGAAAGATAAAGTAAGAACAAGATAAAAACTAATTCATTTTATTAACACCCCAAAACTTGATTGTTATGTGTACAAACCCTAATACATAAAGTACGTAATTATGAAATAAGTACATGTCTCAAGTCTTTATTTCTCAATTAGAACAAAGCATTAAAAGAAGAAATTGAGGGTCCACCGGAATGACAAGTAACTAACTCTCAATAGGTCTTTGACAAGCAGAAAGTGCAATCATTCTATATTTGGCTCGGAACCTGAATAAATGTAAAAGCAAGGAGTGGGTACCAACAACACGGTACTCAACAACAAATCTAATTAAAAAAATCTAGAAATCGAGTACTCCTTTCATCCCAACCGAACCTATTCAAACTACAGTATGCGTAGAAATCAGTCCAACCTAACATTTCTACAATATACGGCTCACAAGGGCAAAGAGAAGGTTTTAGCATTTCAACAACTACTGTATTATTTGAAGCATTATCTAAGGTGATACTACTTATTTTATCACAAATTTCATAGTTTTCTAAAATATCTAATATTGTTTGAGCTATATAATAACCGGTGTTTTGTATTTGACAACATTCATAACCTAAAATTCTTTTTGCATACTCCAATTTTCATCAATTCAATGTGTAGTAACAGTTAAATAATCATTACCATTTACACTAGACCCATATCAGAAGTATTAGCTATTTTACAATTATTATAATAAATTAAACAACAAATATATTGAAAATGATGATCTAGATAATCAAATACAACCTTTTTAATTGTATTTCTAGAAAAACCTTTAAAATGTGAATTTATACCAATTGTGGGGAATAAATAATGTATAAATCCCAGGATTTAATTCACAACAAATGCAAACCCATAACAACAATCATTTTAGCTAATTCTCTAAGATCTTTTTCTCTACTATATGACCATGGTAAACTAGAGCCAGAAACTTTAGAAGAATTTAATTGTGTTTGGACCATATTAGAGCCGCCTACTCCTACAGTTTCAGGAAGGGGGTGCCACTCTTTTTAGCTTTGGCTACCGCTTTAGCATGTAAAAATTTATTTTTACAACATGACATTAAATGGTTACTCAAATGTCCCGTCTCACCTTGTTTTCCTACAGTTTTATAAGTCAATCTATGTTAACATTTCTTACAAATAGCTAGTGTTTTATCTTTATTTAGAGTCATAAATTGTCACACAACTGATTTTTTAGCACGTTCTACCTTAGGCCTAGGATGTACGGGGGAAATCGGAGGAGGACAACGAAAGGGAGAGGGACTAAGAGCGGTACTGGGAGAGGGACTATGAGTACTAATAGTCGTAGGTGGCTAAGTTTCATCATCAAAATTAGGCGATATAATTATCAACATTATCATGTTCATCATCTTCAGGCAATTCCTCATCAAAATTACCAAACATTTTTTATAAATGTTTATGATAAGGATCTAATTCACAATTACTATCAATATCAAAAACAGTATCATTAACATGTGTATAATCATCCGTATTCATTTTGGTGAACTACACTCATAATTTTTTAGTTGTTAGATTTAGAAGAACTACCGATTTTTTTATTATGTGGTGAATATAAGTATCATTTTTTAAATCGTCCTCAACATGTTTTTTTTACCTTTTCCAAACAACCTTTTAACCGGACTCGATATTCAATATGGAACAGTGCGTATAAATTAACTAAATTATATATAAATCCAAATATAAATGAACAACAAATTAACAACCTATTTATCACGAAACACAAACTAGCAGGCAACAACAAAATGAATTAAATAATTGCGTGTGCAAATAAATAAATAACTAAATGAAAAAAAAGAGACGGAAATAGGAACAAATGTACGGAACGTCTACTTAAAAAAGTAGACGTGTATGACCGAAAGCCGAAAATGAAAAGTTAAAAGTTGAATTTTGAAGCTCCAAATTCAATTTCCAAAGATCAAATTCGTAATTTCAACAAGAATAAGATATTAGAGAGTAGAGAGTTGACAGAATAGAAGATAATCTTTTTGTGAGTGAAAAGAATGAAAGTTTTGGGGTATTTATATGTAATAAAAAGGTGAAGATGTAGTTTCTAAAATTTTGAGGTATTAAAAAAAGTTAGTGGAGTGAGGTGTGTGAGGTGGAGTAAATGGGGTGAAAGAGCCGTTGGTGGGCCCCACTGCTCGTTACCCAACAGCTCTAAACAGCTAGTTCCTTTAATTATTTTTTAAAAAGAAATTCGAACCGAGATTTACCAGACCAGGATTAACCGATTTCCGTTTCGTTACATGTCATGGACCCCATACCTACTAGTCCTTATTGGGACTAGCCAAAACCAGACCAAACTTGTACCAGATCGGGACGGAAGGGGTCGAGTACCGGGACCTTCCGATTTTGTTGCCACACTTAATCCCCATTACTCCCAATATATACAATAAAGGAAAAATACATGAATCCTAATAGAATACACGATTTGATAGATCACTTACCTTAATTCAACTAACTAGCTTAACTCCCCTATTAATGTCTAAAGCCACACAATTTATAATAAATAATACAATAAATTTTCAAAATAATAATAATACCTACGTCATATACTTCGGAAAAAATTTCAATCAACTCAAAACTTAATTTCAAAAATGAATTTTGAATCTGAAATTCTTTATTTGAAATAATTAACCATGGATTTTAACATCAAATATCGGGAATTTAATTGGTAAATGACTAGATTTTAAAGAACTAGAGTTCTAAACTTAAATGGAAATTGTGAACTAATTATGTGCTTTTTTGAAATGAAGTTTTTAGGCTAAAAATTTTGACCCTACGTTCTAAGAAAAGAATATATCGTATTAATAGAACAGTGGTGGCGTGTTTATGGCTCCACGAAGCTGGGCGTGGGGGCGGGAGAACGAGGGATCTTCCAGTGTAGCTGATTCGTTGAACGTGGAATTGAAAGTAGATGATAATAGGGTGCTAGGGTTTGTTGGTTAGCGTGATGGCTTGGCTTTTAGTACATGCGATGACGTTGGAGCGGTAGTGTGTCGTGTCGGTGGTAGGTGTTTGGAGAAGAGTTGTGTTTGTTGGCAGGGAGGAGGGGGATGAGTGCCAAAAATCTAGCATATGAAATCTCTTCAAAATCGCTTTTTAAGAGTTTAACAAGCTCAAAATAAAAAATAAGACTTAAGCCCCCAAAATAGCAGGTCAAAACTCTCCTTTGATATCACAAAATGATCATGTGTTTGCAAAAGTAAACCCCAAATGTCAGGGTCTTCGCTTTCGTGAAAGTGACCAACCCTTTGCGATAGTTATGATCAGACCATCTGCCCTTCACATTTGCAATCAGACCTTCACTTTCATGAAGATTGCGAAAAACCATTCCTTCACAAACACGAAAAATAACAAAATCCTAGGCACCAAAAAATTAGACAACTTTGAAAATAATAAAGGACCCTCAAGATTTGATTAGAACCTCATATACATAAACTATATAAGCAATTTGATTACTCGACGTTTCAAACTCAATGAAACTGTTGAAACATGCATATGAGCTCCTTAACCCAACAACTGTGAAACTACGATAAACTAACATCCACTTAAAACGACCAAAACAAACTCGAAACCTCTCAAAAATCAACAAAGACCTCTCATATGCCTAAAATCATCTCCTGAATCCAATAGAATTCTCAGAATTTATATTCAACCTTCCGAACCCTCAATGTTGACCAAAGTCAATCCAAACACTAATTTCTCAAGAATTTCCAACATAGTATCTTAAATCCCCCAAAAGACTTCAAAATTAAAACTGATGACACTTATATACCATATTCTACATTTCGGGTCTGATGGAATTGAAAAAATTATATTCCGACACTTGAAACTCCAAAAAGACAGCAAAAGTCACTTTCTTAACAATATTAGCCTTTCAAACTCAGAATTTGCAATATTCTCAATTTTAAACTCAAAGTTTGAAACCAACTTTTAAGACTCAATCATAAAAGACTCACATTCAAAATTGAAAGGGGAATAACTGTAAATTCACAATCTTTCTAAAAATGACCAATTGAGTCATTACATATTTTTAATTGTCCATTAGTGCTAAAATTTAATCATAAGTATGTAAAGTTTATTGGATAGGAATTAATTAAGGTCATAACGAACTCCTAGCATATATTTTTAATTGTCCATTAGTGCTAAAATTCACAATCTATATGCTCTTTAGGCTTGCCAAGATCAGAAATATTCTCCTAATGTAGTCACTGGTACATTACAAGTCTTTGATCTCGATGTTTATTCTTTATTAGATCAGGGGCTATTATCTCCTTTGTAACTAATTATATAATAGTCAAGTTTGATGTAATTCCAGAAACTCACTCAAAATCTTTCTCGGTCTCTACTTTAGTTGATGACCTAGTTATGCTAGATGGATATACAAAAATTGCCCGGTCAAAGACTCTTAGAAAGCAACCTCAGCAGATTTTGTAGAGTCAGAAATTGTTAATTTCAATGTCATTCTAGTCATGGATTGGTTACGTTCCTGTTATGCCTCAGTCTATTCTAGAATTGAGATTGTTTGTTTTTCAGTTTCCAGACAAACCAATCTTAGAATGGTAGGGTATTAACTTAGTGCCTATGAGTCAATTAAATTCTTACATTAAGGTCAGAAAGAAGATATCCAAGGGTTATATCTATCATCTAGTTCGGGTTAAGGATTCAAGCTCTGAAACCCCAACTTTTGAGTCAGTTCCAGTGGTTAATGAATTTCCAAAGTATTTCCAGAAGATCTTCCCAGATTTCCTCCCTAACGGGAAATCAACTATGGAATTGATCTTTTCCCAGATACCTAACCTATTTCGATTCCTCCTTAAAGATTGTTTCCAGTAGAGCTTAAATAATTGAAAGAGAAATTGAAAGACCTTCTAGATAAGGGCTTCATTAGACTTAGTATTTTGCCATCGGGTGCACCAGTGTTTTTTGTGAAGAAGAAAGATGGTTCTATTAAGATGTGCATTGACTATAGGCATCTGAACAAGGTCACAATCAAGAATAAGTGTCCCATCCCCAGGATTGATGATTTGTTTGACCAACTTCAGGGTGCTAGTCATTTCTCTAAGATAGACCTTAGATCAGGTTATCATCAACTCAGGTTAGAGTTAGTGACATTTGAAAACATCCTTCAGAATTTGGTAAGGTCATTATGAATAGGTAATAATGTCATTTGGACTAACCAATGCTCTTGCAAATTTTATAGATTTGATGAATAAAAGGTTCAAGCAATATTTGAACTTGTTCATTGTCATCTTTATTGATCATATCCTCATTTAATCTATGAATGAGGAAGAATATGCGAGTCAGTTGAGAGTTATTCTGCAAAATCTCAAATATCACAGTTATTCATCAAATTTAACAAGTGCGAGGTTTGGTTAAAGTCCGTAGCTCTCTTTTGGCATACAGTATCCAACGAAGGGATTCAAGTAGATTCTCAGAAAATAGACTCAGTGAAATAATGGCCCATACCTACTTCTCTGAAAGATATCAAAAGTTTCTTGGATTTAGCGGGTTATTACAGAAAGTTCGTGTAAGTATTCTCATCCATAGACTCCGCATTACTAAGTTGACTCAGAAGAAGTTCAAGTTTCAGTGGTCAGATGATCGTGAAAAAAGCTTTGCAGAACTCAAAGCTAGGTTGACTACAACTCCTATTTTTACTCTACCAAAGGGTTTAGACGGTTATATGATTTATTTGGATACATCTTGAGTCGTCTTAGGTTGTTTGCTGACGCAGCGAGGTGGAGTTATAATTTACCATACGTTTTAAGGTGAAGGAGAAGAACTTTCTGACTCATGACCTTGAGCTTGCAAAAGAGGTGTTTGCACTTAAGATTTGGAGACACTACTTGTATGGTGTTCACGTAGATGTGTTCACAGACCATAGAGCCTTCAATATGTGTTCATCCACAAAGAGTTGAATTTTCACAAAAGAAAATTGCTTGTGTTTCTCAAGTATTATGACATGAGTGTGTATGACCATCCTAATAAGGCAAATGTTTTAGCAAATTAGCAGACTATCTATGGTTAGTGTAGCACATATTGAGAAAGAAAAAAGAGCTAGCAAAGGATGTTCCCAGGTTTTCTCATTTAGGAGTTTGCCTTATGAGCATGTATGATGGTGGTGTGACAATTCAAAATGGATTTGAATCTACATTAGTAGTAGAGGTTAAGAAGAAGAAAGACAGTGATATGATATTGCTCGAACTCATGGGTCCAGTGTAACAACCTGTTTAGTCGGTTCGATCAGTAAAATTATTTTAAAAATAACTGACTGGGTCGACGGATCAGGCGACGTACCGTCATGGTCACGACGGACCGTCGAGGGCCTCCGTTCCAAAACACTCAACTCTAAAAAATCTCATGGTACTGGAGCGACTCTCTGAAACTCCGTTGATGTAATTGCCCAGCACGGGGACGTCGTAGATACAACAGACCGTCACAAACCCTTTAGAAAGTTAAATTTCTCGGAACTTTGTGACGGAAACTCTGCAGGACGGACCTCATAGACCACGACGGGGCCGTCCACAGGTCGCGTAAACCTCGACTGGGTCAGAATTTGCTAACAGTTTTTAAAAGGGTGTTTTGGACCATTCATGACAAACTTTATAAATTAGCTGGGGTGATTTAATAAGATTATTTACTGGGGGTAAAAGAAGGTAAAATGTGAAATAAAATAGTGGGTTAATTGTATCATCTTTTCTAAATGATTATATGATAATTAGGGTAAAAGAAAAAGAATCTGGAGAGGAAAAAATAAAAAGAACAGGAAGAGAGGGAGAGGGAGAACAGAGCGAAGAAAAGGGAGAGAGAAGCGAAGAGGAAAAGCAAAGCTGTGAGAAAGAGTAAAAGTAACTGGTTTGACCGCGATTCTTCGGTGAGGGTTAGGTAGGGTTAGGCTATCTTCATAGTAAACTTAAAGTAGCGATTGATTATGTATTGGGTGGTATTGATAAGTCATTCATATGCTGATGTGTGTGTGTAGTTGTGATTGTGGAATCTTCAATTCTTGAATGCTATCGTTAAGATGGCACCTTGGCCATAACGAAGACTTGATGAAATAGAATTAATGAGGATTAGTGGATCGGAGGTCACGTTCAACAAAGTATGACGGGATCAGAGATGTTCACGTTCCAAACATGTAGATTAGCGGCTCGGGTTTGTCACATTCCGAAACGTAATATTAGTGGATCGGTTGAGTGTACGTTCCGGGAAATTTGTATTAGGGGACGGGTGTCACGTTTCCGACACGTAGTATAGGGGGATCGGAGTGTCACGTTCCGACACGATAAGAAAAAAGAGAAAAAAAATCTTGAATAATGTTCATATACTCAATTTCGAAAGAAACTATGTCCCAAAATGAGTATGGTTGTGGATGGCTGAGTTCCTCATAGGTGCGCTTGATGTTGTTGCCCCATGGTTCTTTGTACTTGTTGGGGGCCACCTGTGAGTATTGTATTGATTTTATCATATGATTTGATATATATGCCTTCTATTTGAGTTGGCCGATGATACCTACTCAGTACGTGTTCCTTAATGACCCCTACTTTTTATTTCCTTTTATTTTGTTTTGTGGAGGCAGCAAATGCACCATTGGACTGCGAATCGTCCTCAACTCTAGCTTAGTCTTCAGCACGTAGATTTCAGGGGTGAGCCTAATATCCTAGCTCGGGCTCGAGTCTCTTCTTCACGTTCTGATGTTGTTGGAAGTTCCGACATGGACCATCTTTCTACTTATTTTAGTTTCTTAAATACTATTAGGACTTAGTAATGTGAGATAGATGTTCTTGATGTGAGACTTCTAGATTTTGGGAACAAAGTCTTGAGTTTTGAAGTTATTTAATTGATTTCGTTAATGAGTTTGGAGGTCCTTCAGCATTTTATTTACTATTCAAAATTATATATGATAATAAGGGGGGTTAGATTGTTGGTTCGCTCACCTAGTAAGATAAGTGTGGGTGCCACTCGCGGCTCGTTTTGGGTCGTGACATCCAGTCCATCAACAGAGAGTTGAATTTACTCCTAAGGGGAAGATTGTGTGCTTCATTATTAGGGTCGATTATGTGTTTTTAATATGGGTGAGTTGTATAGTAGATTATTACAGAAGACCCATAACTCTAAATATTCTATTCATCTAGACACCATCGAAATGTACCGTGATCTCGAGAAGTCTTTTGGTGGAATGACATGAAGAGAGATATAACAGATTTTGTGTCTAAGTGCTCCAATTGAACAAGTGAAGGTAAAATATCAGAAGCTACGGAGTATGACTAGATTGATATTCCTACTTGGAAGTTGGAATTGATCAACATTGATTTCATTGCAAGATTACCTTGTACTCGCAGACAACATGACTTCATTTGGGTGATAATTGAAAGAGTTACTGAGTCTTCACGCTTTTTGACGGTCACAACTACAGATTCAGCGGAGGACTACAAGAAGCTTTACATTAATGAGATAATCAGGTTGCGTGGGGTTCCATTTCTATCATTTGAGATAGAGGTCCTTAGTTTACCTCTTATTTCTTGAAGTCATTTTCGAAAGGTATTGGTACTCAGGTTAATCTTACCACTACATTTCATTCACATACGGATGGTCAGGCAGAGCATACCATTCAGACCTTAGAGGACATGTTCAGAGCTTGTGTGATCGATTTCAAGGGTAGTTGGGATGATCACCTCCCTCTTATTGAGTTCTCCTACAATAGTATTTACCATTTCAGCATTCAGATGGCCCCTTGAGGCATTTTATGGGCGTAGATGTAGATCTATTGCTAGTTGGTTTGAAGTAGGTGAAACAACCTTGATAGGACCAGATTCATTCCATTATACTATGGAGAAAGTGCAACTCATTAGAGACAGACTTAAGACAACCCAGAGTCACTGAAAATCTTATATAGATGTAAGGATAATGGAACTAGAGTTCCAAGTTGATGATTGGGTTTTCTTGAAAGTGTCACCTATGAAAGGGGTGATGATATTTGTCAAGAAACGGAAGCTCTGTCCTATATATGTAGGCCCTTACAAGGTCTGGGAAAGGATTGGTAAAGTCGCCTATGAATTAGAGTTGTTAGCAGAATTAGCAGCAGTGTGTCCAGTCTTTCACATTTAATTATTGAAAAAGTGTGTGAGTGATCCAGCATCCATAGTTACCAAAAGGATCCACCCATCAGGAAACCACACCGAAGTGAGATTTCATCGAGCTTTGGTGGTGGCGTATGTGATGCAGGGCATAGGACTAAATGCGGGTGCACAAATAATTTCTAAATGAAAGGTGTTCTATGGAGGTAATAAAAAGACATTTTTCCTACATGGATTGGTGGCTGCGTTGAGCAAGCAGGCGGGAGTACCACTCCTAGACATTGTCGAGGTAATCACATGGACCCCTGCCATGAGAGTTCAAGGCCAGCAGCAATCAGGTGGCTGTGGAGGTGGATGATAATGGAAGATATAATGGTGAAGGAATGATACTCTTCCCACCCAGTCCCAATTAGGTGCATGGTTGGAGGAAGACTTGGCAGCTATCCAGAGGAAACTTAGAGGATTCCGCATTAGTTCCCGACATTGGTTCCACCCTCCACTATCCTTGAATTGGAGATGCTCCGCCGTGAGATTTGATTGAAGAGGAATAAGAATTTAGAGAGAGATTGCCAATTGGGCTGGATGTGGAAGACTATGAAGGTTATCTTCTCATGCGTCAACCCCCAGTAGAAGCTTCTTATACTTAAGTCGAAGGAATTTCGAGAGTTTATGTGGTTGAGTGACGGCTGGGCCGACGAGATAGCGTTCGAGGACATGGGGTCCTGAGTGACACTTCTCATTCATATAGACCATGATTTGGTTTTTGCCTTTATGGGAATGTAATGCATAATGTTTCATTTCCCTTTTTGCTTTCCTGATATTCTTGTAAGCACATAGATGATGGTTTTTAGCTGATTTACCCCCCATTAATATTAAACGCTAAGTTTTATTTACTGTTTAATTGTCTAGTGTTGGCTGAATTGCAGGGATTAGTTCAGACATGATTCAGGGATCATAAGTATGACTAAGGAAAATAGGGGAGACGGGGTTGAGATTATGTCTCGCCCTGTCCCGCTATGGCGGGAGAAATCCCACGCTGGAGGCCTCGCCTTGGCGGGAAAATCCCACTCTAGTGGCCCTGACCAAGACAGAACCCTGTCAATAGATGCCCAAGCTATACTAAGCACTTTAGGGTAATTCGCTTAAATAGTATGTTCAATGTCTACCCCCAATCAACTCAACAAAACGCACTCCAAAATTCATTCTCAAAAATTTAGTAACACAACCATACATAATTCAAATATTTAGCCTAGCCTACTGTAATATCAAGTTTCAGACAAGCACTTATTGTGCACATAATCATATCATTGTATTTAGGAAAATACATTCTTCACACCAATAGTTAATAACGACAAATAAGAAGTAAATATTCACGGTTTCAAGTTATAACGAATATACAAGTCCAACTTTAGTTAGTTCAATCCATGGATGACCATTACTGATCATCCATGCATTTACATAGCCCTAAGTCTAGATACTAATTAGAACTTTCTCAGTTCCGATTTACATTGTTTGTGTCCCTTTAGTCATGACCACAATGTCTGGTTCACTTTGTCGAGATACCAATTGGAATTGATATATACCATTTGGATGCAACTCAAACCACGAGTGAAAACTTACACAAAATGAGATAAAATATAGAACAACTTTCTGAAATGCTTCCTAACTACCTGAAGATTAGATCGGGACGTCAACATACCAATCCGCAGGAGTTTATTCCACATTTTGCTCTTGTACTGGAAGACTATTAACCTAGACTCTGCTACCAATTCTTCATGACCCAACCCACCGAGCCGTACAAACACCTAGTCTAACACTTAAGTAGGAAAACCCTCGAATTCCAAACGCATTACAGATTGCAAAAAGCTAAGAAAACGATGAACAAAAGAAATTCAGGTAATTTTTTTTATAAAATAAGAGTTTTAAACAGCTCAAAGTTAAGACTAATTAAGTAATTAACTTCCCCAAGGATCTAGTCTATAGGTACAAGAACTACTAAGAGTACAAGGCATAATAAAACTATAAATGACGCAGATCCCACCATGCAGAAGGAAGAGAAGAAGCTATTGGAGATTATCTTCATCTTCAACTGTAAAACATCACTGACCCTGCAACCAGACTATGCCTAAAAAGGCATAGAAAAAGTAGTATCATTACAACCACTTGTACTCGTAGGTATCATCGGTCCTCCACCTTTCTAATTCCCAACTGCTTAGAGGTTCTAACCCTCAGAGAAAATTGCGGAATCAACTACTACCAATCGGGTCAATACTCATGACACACCCTTACCCATTCCACCAAACCACTCAACCCTTGGATTCATACTTCATCCTATAAAGGCTTATAATCCATAACCACTATCACCACCCCCCCCAAAAAAAACTTAGCAACCACTAACACAGACCCCCTCTCTAAGAGACACATAGTTTCATCTAGACTTTCGGTCTCCACTTACCTTATCCTTTTATGGATTGGAACTGGGCCTTAACTTTTTTTTTAAAAAAAAACATCCAAACCCTAAGCTCACCACATTAATACAATATACATAATCACAATTCAGTCCAACAATTCCAGAAGCAATGTTCAATTCCACATTCTCAATATCACATGAATGCACATATACAACAAGTCATATTGTCCTCTCATGAAACCCATATCTAAATTGTTAGTGTATCCGTATGTGGTATCCGATCCAAGTTAGTGTGTTAGGTGTGACATCTAATCTCATATATGCATCCAAATGTGGCACCTGATCCAAGTTAGCTTGTTTGAATGTAACACCCAATTTATTCAACAAGCCACAATCACAATCATAATGTACATTGTCATAATCATACAAATCAAGTGTTGATTCATGGCATGCAATCATTCATTCACAATCATTTACGATAACATTCACATACATACATGCATTTATTATGATAAAATTACTAACATACATGACACCAACATGAAATCACAACCATCACCTACCCCTAGTTCATTGACTAATATTTTCTCTTATAGTATACATCCGATTGAATAAGGGTACAAGTACAAATATCTTGTTATTGTGCATGAAAGCTTATGCATGAATACTATTGTCAAATTCAATATACCACGCAGTGAATAACAGATTTACAACTACTCAATTAAATAAACTTATCTTACCTGGGCGCTCAAGAAGCTACATGGAATTATGGCTTCGATTTTTGTTTCCATACCTCGTGACGGTGGATTTAAACAAGAATTTGCAAGCTATCAATCTCATCTCGCTAGAATTCTCTTTCTCCTTCCTTACCAAGCTTGGAGAAGCTTTTTGAGGGTTTAGTAATCCTCGCCTATTTTTGGTGCTTTGAAAAACGAAGAAATAAGAAGTTTCGCGTTATTTAATTTTTGTCTCATCCATCCCGCTCTGGCAGGATCCCTGCCGTTCTGGCGGCGGCGCCCTAGCATAAATTGGCCCTTGTGGAGGGATGGTGGCCCCAATTTTGCCTCAACGTTTTATTTTTATAAATAACGATGGTTCGGGTTATTACATCGCTGGTGGTTCTTCTGGCTTGTACCAGTAGCACAAGGGCAATCATATGCTCTTCATGGGTGCACTATTACTTATATCCTACTTTTTATCAATTTCTCAAGATAAGATAGGATTTGAATGAAAGTAGGGAGAAGTGAGAATAGATCTCAATTTGGATAACTTTAGAGTTCATTTGTACAAGTAATATAAGATAATAACATAATTAGTGAATATATTACTTTGGAATGATCAACTAAAAATATCCTTTAAATTTCAAATGGTTTTCATTATTTGTTGAACCTTTGCGAAAAATCAAAATTTTCTTTCTGTATTTGAGATATGACACAATCTTCTTCTTTTTTTCCCCTAAAGTAAATTATTTTTTATTTAGAAAAAAGTTTAATTGTGTGTGCTTGTTGAATGTGAATTAGCTTTAATTAAAATCATTTTAACTTCTTAAACACGCGAAGTCAATCAAAACTTTTGGTTTTATCATATGGTATTGACTAATGGTAGAAATGGTAAGTTAATAATTAAATCTAACAATAAAGATAAGACAGTATATGTGAATCAGACATTATTCTTCTTCTTTTTTTATAAATGGAATATCATATTATATATTAAATAATTACATATTATTGCATTATAATGAGACGATGCACTATTGTTACGTTATTGCTCCAAGACATCGATAATTTCAGGACAACCAAAAAAAATCTATGCCAAAATCCTAATAATTCTTCGTAGGTGTATAAGTTCATAACGAGCGATTTTTTTATTTTATATGACTACGCGAATAGTTGTATGTTTCACCGAAATTCTTTTAGTTTTATCATCTGTTCATATTTGAGGCCGGTATATATATATAATATATTATATTATATATATATTATATTATATATTATATATATATATATATATATATATATATATATATATATAAATAATATATATAATATGGATCTGTTTCCCTTTCTACGCTCAACTCTTTTAGCCTTAAGACTCAATTAGTGGATCCATATTAAAAAATGGGTTCTATATCCTGACAAGGTATAAGGCACCCTCATTCATTAGTGCATCATGAGATCACACGGTTTAAGTCGATCGGTTAAGGGAAGCTCCCAATAAAAGCTTTGAATCCAATTTTAAATATAGCTACAGATCTCCCAGTAATATAATTCATTAAATATTCAGATAGATAGAAGAACTTCTTTTGATATGATTTTGGAAATTATGATCTCAAACATGCATTTTTCTTTTTGAAATATTATTTCATATGTCACTGTTTTGAGTCTCAATTCTTCAGTTATCATTCACATATTTGTAGTTATTTCACTTGTTGTATAAGTGAAATAACTACAAATCTTACTATAAATTCAGTAGTTTGACTATTACTATAAATCTTAGCTTCCGCATCGGTTAGTAGTCGATCCTATAATACGTCATATCAAGAGTTCGTTTGGGATAATAATGATTCAAACATCGATCACGTTCAGGATGTAGACTCGAAATGTAAGACAAATACACCTCACTTCCATATATTATAATCCTTGAGTACAGTAGGAGAAAACACAAGATTTTTAAATATAGAATGTATTTTATAATATATAGTAATATAAGTGGAAAAAATAGTCAAATTTGAATTTAGAAGAAAATTCATGACATGCAAGTTTTATAAAAGAGTAAAACTGATTTTTTTTTAATCATGGTACAATACAAAATCATATATTTAATCATTATTCGGCACGCATAATAATATTTTAAATTTATCATTTTTAGCAATTAATTATATAATTTTGTATTTAATATTATTATTATTATTTTTTGGTGTAGAACTATAAAGCGGTGTAATAATGAAGAAATTTTAAGGAAAAATGATTCGAAGCAGGCCAATAAAAAGGAGATGATTTGTGCCATCATTAGGAGTATTTAGGACCATAGTATTCTTGTATAAGTTTGCATAGGGTTAAGTGTTGGTACTAAATCTAAAATGAAAACTGAGTTTTGAAAATCCTATCTGGCGTAGCTATAGTGAAAAAGTCTTTGTTATAGAGAAATTGGGCTTCAACTCAATAAAGGCTCACATGTTCAAAAATTGGTTTGGTTCAATCAAATATTCGGTGAAAGAACTCTAGTGGCGAATTGAAGTACTTCTCTTTCATCTTTTCAATCCATAGTTAGATTTATTCCTAGAATTGAAGGATATAATCTTCGTGAGAATTCATTGCTTTTAACTCTAGGGTTATTTTTATGATGGGGGGAGTATAACTATGCATACTTATTCTAAGCCGTTATATTTTATTTTTTTAGCATACATTATGAATCATTCATTAATGATCATATTAAGGAACTTATAAATCTCATAAAGTTAGATTTTTTGAGCAAATTAACTGCTAAGAGAGACTAATGGGGCAAAAAAAATTGGTATGATCATGGAAACCTATGATTTGATGAAATGAAACTTAAAATAAATAGTTTATCCTTCTAAACACATAGAATTATGAGGGCTTGAATACCCAAAGTTTGAGGAAATAGATGATTAAGTTACTAATATATTTTGCTTGTGATTATTCTATACTTAATGTGTTAATCTAAGAGGTAATTGGATAAGCTATCAAACTAAGATATGCGGATTACACTAACACATTATTTATTATTCTAAGGATGAGGTCCGTTGCGAGCTTGCGAATGAACGGTTGTGTATGTGTTTGGATTGAGTATCATCCGTGTAATACCTTAGAAATTAGTAAGTTGAGTTTGCAAAAAAATTGCAGAAATTTTACAGGTGTTGGTTCTTACAAGCCTGTGGTCTGTAGAACGGCAGTCGTAGGAATTGGGTTAAGATTTTTAAAAATGTCAATGTGTTTATGGACCAACAGGACAAACCATAGGAACTCGTACGAGCCATAGAAAGTGCTTGTAGAAGAAGATCCAGACTTGGTGAGTTTGAGTAACCTTAGGTCTACGATTGGTTGCTCGAATCGTAGAAAATTTGACGGGTCCTAGTCTAAAATTCGTGGAAAGTGGTTTGGACTTTCGGACGTGGGTTCTACCAAAAGGTCCTAAAGACCATAGGTAGTTTAGGAAGGGTCTCGTGGAAGTTAACGTCAATATTGGTCTCCAGTACTTGTCCCAGTGATCAGTACAATCCGCAAAAGTTTCTATAAACAATAGGTCAAGCCATAGGGTTTGTCTGACACATTTTAGTTAGACTATTTTAGATATTTTCTTACCCTTTTTCCACCTAAACTGCATCATTTCTAGGATATTCAGCATATAACTTG
Source organism: Solanum habrochaites (assembly GCA_027704765.1). NCBI lineage: Eukaryota > Viridiplantae > Streptophyta > Magnoliopsida > Solanales > Solanaceae > Solanum > Solanum habrochaites. Next base: position 69,739 of record JAKWJA010000581.1, read on the forward strand.
ATAGAATCTGATAATTCTATAAAAAGATAAAAATTGAAGTTTGATGTAGAAAGAAGAAATGCAAATATATGAGTTAGAAGGTTGGGTCTGCAGATCATCGCCCCAAAATTTGTAGCAACAAAGAAGCCACCTGAACGTTGGAGCAGGCACTTAGAAGAATACATTAATGTACAAGACTAACGATGCTGAAAATACAAGTTGAGAAAATAAGGAGGAAACCTTAAATCTAATAAGGCAAGTTGATATAGAAAAAAGAATTACACTAAAAGGTAATACAACTAGTACTCCTGTTTAATACAATTACAATTTCCTTACCTTAATTGATTACGGATTTAAGCACGAGAATGGCCGAGCAGGGGAAAATATCTAAAACGAGATCAACCGCAGATGAAGATGACACGACTTCACATAGGAGAAAAGAGGAGAATTAGAGAATATTCATCAATAAAAGTCTTCAAGATGTGATAGGTTTGCCTAAGTTCAAGAAGTTCTTGATTAGAAAAGAAAGTCTTGAATTGTAAAACTTATTTTCTTGATTCATTGTTGAGTTGTTAGTTACGTTCTTTATACAAGAAGTAGGTTTGGCTTCTTGTAGAGGACTTTGGTGAAGGTTTGTAACAAAGGTGGGTTTGGACCTTTTGGAGAGTAGAAGTAGTCGATTATGAGTTATCGAGGAGTTGTTGTAGGGTGAGGTGTGGATGATTGAGTTGTTGTAATCATTAAAATCAATTAGTTGAATTAATAAAACGAGGTTTTTTTCCTTCTTTGATTGAGGAAGATTTTAATTTAACAGTGTTTTGCTTGACGTAAAAACCAACTTACAAAAACCGGGTTCTTGTCTAGGGGATAGGTTTCTTCAATTGGGACAGAGCAGGTCTTTTCGTTTTAGAAGATTCACACCTGAAAGACCTCAATGGCAGCACCCACCTACCACCACAATGAGGGAGCTTCACAAACACGGACCACCACTATTCAATGGGCAAATACTATGGATGGTTGAAAAAATCATATGATGGATCAATACTTATTGGCGAAACCATGATTTATGGGGAAGTAATCTAGATGACCAACAATACCTATTAAAAACTGCAACTGATGGAATCACCAAAATCCCAAAGGAAAGAAATAGAATGGAATTTGAAGACAAGCTCGCAATCCAAAAAAATGCCCAAACCAAGAAAAATTCTGATCTGTGGTAGAGTGACCAGACGAATACAATCAATTAGTCTTGTCAAGATGCCAAAGCCATATGGGAAACACTACAACCGCCTCAAGAAGCGAAACAACGCAACAAGTCAAGAAGTCCAAAATGATAACGTAAACAGACCTTGAATATTTAGGATGGCAAAAGGAAGACCAACAGAATGCATACCAGGTTCATTCACTCATCAATGAGATGTATCCTTGGGAGAGAAGTTCCTAATGGAAACGGTATTAGTAAGGGAAACTCTGAGTTTCCTTCCGGAAAACTGGGAAAGCAAAGTCGAGGGCTATACTAAAAGCCACGCCACCTAGATACCACTGGAATGGATGAGTTAATGGTACTCTCATACTATGACTCAAGAAAAACCAAGACAAAAGAAATTGGACGCATAGACGGAAAAGGAATGAAAGGAACTATGTTCTAAAGGCAATGCATCAGATTGATTTGAGAATTGTGAAAAAAGATTGCCCTTTATAACCAAAAGGTTCACCAGAATGCTAAAAAGAGGACAGCATTCAAAAGAAAAATTCCTCAAAAATCAAATAAAAAACACTAAAGACCAGGTTTGTCATAAGTGTGGAAGTCGGATACTTCATCAAATTCTGGTTCCACTTGGCGTTAGAGCAAAATACCCCAAACTCTTAGAAGGGAAAAGAATTAAGAAATGAAAGTTTGTTCCCTCAAACAGAAGAAAATTACACTCAAGAGGCAGATATATCAATGATGAAAAGGGCCCTCTGCGCAATAGGAATTTCATCTGATGAAGAATCTGAGGAGATGAGACAGAAAACAACACCCTCTATTGCATAGAACAAGAAGATGATTATGACTTATGCTCTAGTAGCAGTGGAAAACCAAGGACAGAAGAAAAAGGAAACCTGCAGATCACACGAAAACCATATTAGCAATAATGGCTGATCAGAGTATGAAGCGGACAAAAGAAAGAAGAAGGTATGATGAAAAAAGGTTAGTATTCATCCATTATCAAGACCCAACAATCTAAACTCAGATCAAAAGGGAGGAGCGAGAATATGTACTCTACACTCTCATTGATGCTATAAAAAACATAGATTCAAAAAGGGAATTGATCATGGAAAGGACTAAGACTAGAAATCACTAAGAGAAGAAAACAAGAAGCTTTGAATGAAAAAAACAAAATCTTCATTATTACCAAAAATTAAAGAGCTAAGTAAAAACCTAGACTTGGTAAGTAAAAAGGATGAAGAACTAAACAAAGAGCTTCTTGTGACTTAAAACTGAAGTTGAAATGGAATAGATGGACAGGGTCATCAATATTGCTTGGAAAACATTCAACAAGAATGTACATTAGAGAGTCAGAGGACTAGGTTTTACGATAGATGGAGCTCTCAAGGCTAAAAAATCCCAAAATAGATGTTTATGCATTGCATGTGGGCTAGGTGGTAGGGCATAAACTTATGCATTATCGAAGAAAATAATTTGCTCATAAAAACCAAAAGCCTTAAATTCTCTGAGAAATACCAATGACAAAAAAAAACAAATCCCTACAGTCCAAATCCTCTTCCCAATGGGCCAGAAAATCTTATCATCCAATTTGGTAAGATAAATCAAAGTGGATCTGCGGCGGTACCAAAATCAACCCCGAAATAACGGCAGGGATTAGTGAGAAGGGGAAGCAACAACAGTGGTATTTGGATGGTGCAGGTTCCAGACACATGAGTGGAGATAAAGTAGCTTCCGCTCATCAAAAACATCAAAAAGGAGGACATGCGCCTTGGAATGGACCAAGTGGGGAAATTCAGGGAATTGGAAAAGGTTGGTCCATGGATCAATCATTACAATTGAAAATGTATATATTGTGAATGGCCTTACAAACATAATCTAGTGAGCATATCCCAAATATGCGATAGAGGAAACAAGTACTCTTTACAGACAAAGAATGCCAAAGTAACAAATTCATTGAGTAGGAACCTGGTTTTTATGGGTAAGAGACAAAGAAATGTGTACAAAGCCAAAATTGTTGTTCCAAGGACGATACTCTTAAATGTTTGAGGTAGTTTCTGATGGTGCATGCTCTGCACAAAAGAGAATGCGACACCTAGCTGACAAACAATAACTAAACCATATCTAAAGAACTGGTTAGGGGACTGCCAACCAAAAAGTTTCAGGGGACAAACAAGTATTGGGAAACCTGCATTCAAGGAAAATAGGTAGATCATCCTTCAAACCAAAGTTGAGAGTCATATTACCAAGCCACTGGAAAATGCTTCACAGGATTTGTGGACCCATGCGAGTTTGCAGATACAAAGCAGACGGTGGGAAAATATATGTGTTGTATAGTTCGATGACTAGTAAGATTCATGGACACTGTTTCTTGCCCACAAAGGATGAAACATTCCCTACTGTTTGAAATCTTGCAAAGTTGTTCAGCAAAATTCAACAAAGAAATAATTAGAATCAGATCTGATGCATGGACTGGAGTTTGAAAACTCACAATTCATACAAGTTATATACCAAAATGGGATTGCCAGCACACTTTAGACACCTAGTTAACCACTAACAAAATGTGTCGTTGCGTCCCGCATTAGCCCCCTGCCGCTCTTGCCCCTTCGCCCCCCCCCCCTGTTCTCTCCCCCACAATTCCCCCTCTTATTGGGTGTGTCTGCTATCACCACTCCCATGCTCTCCGCCCCCCCCCCCCCCCGCCGCGCAATGTCACCCCCCCCCAAACACACACACCCCGCACAGCAAGACCCCACCACTCCCCAGCCAAGTAATGGCCCCAACGCCCACCCCCAACGACCCGAAACCCTCCGCCCCGACCCGATCCGCCAAGCAGTATCCACCCAGCCCAACAACAACCAAAACCACCCGAAAGCAGGGCCCACAACAAACAAAAGGCTAAGAAACCCGGCGAAAACAACAAAGAAAAAGCCAAAAAGCCCTAACAAGCTACAAGGTTAACAGGTACGGAGAAAACACACCACACCCACCGAACAAAAACAACCAAAACATAAACAAAGAATCTGAAAAGAGGTAAGACCTAGTAAAAAACAGCAAAAACCAAGGGACAAAATAGAAAACGAACAAGCCAAAGCACTCACAGCACAATACAAGAGAAACCCACTCCAAAATACATAAAAAAGCCACGGAAAAAGGCAACCCCAACCACTAAACCCCACACCCCCTCCTCACCTCCCCAAACGAACCACAACCCAACAACAACCCAAACACTACACCGCAAAACACAACCCAAGTCCACGGCAACGAGAGCCACCCCCGCTCCCAAATTTATTCATCAAGGCGTGAAGAAAAAAAAGAACAAAAGGAAAAAGAGAGACAGCAAAAAGAAAATAAACCCACCATCAAACAAACCAACCAAAGCCGCACGTAACTATACAAACCCCATATGTAGAAAACACGAGAAGAGGACGAACACACAGAAAAAAGACGAAAAGAGGAGCGAAGGAAACTAAGACGAACTCAACGAAACTGAAAGGAAGGAAAAAGAATATATAACTCATAAAAAGAGACAATACAACAAAGAAATAAAAAAAGAAAAGAGACTAAAAAAAAAAAAAAAAAAAACAACAACAATAGAAAAAATAAACAAAAAAAACGAAAGAAAACAAAGAAAAAAAAGAAAAAAGAAAAAAAAAAATAAAACGAGAAAAAAAACAAAAATAAATGAAAGAAGAAAAAAAACAAGACCCAACCCCACCCCACCCCACCAACCCACGAAAAAGCAACCCACCCCAACAAACAACACCCCCCACCCCCCCCCCCCCCCCCCACACAAATTTGGGGGAATTTGAGGCAAAGAGTGATAAAGGAATACAGGAATTTTTTGGGGGATATCTTCACAAAGGCAAAGCCTACAAGGTCTTAATAAAAGGAACAAACAGTTTGTATATAAGAAAGTGTTCATTGTTGTCCTTTAATGAAATAACAGTGAAGTTGAAGTTAAGTGGATGAAGAAAGGGTGAAGAAAAGTCAAGAGGGTAGACGAAAAGAAGAATCATCATTTCTATTTCAGGAAACCTGCTCCAGGGCTCTGAACCCAAAAATATGAGAGAAGAATCATAACCCTCCATAAAACACCTGAAATATAGAAGATAAGTCCGCTAATAAAACTGGTCCTTCTGCATCTCAAGAGCAGTAAACATCCAAAACTCACAGCTGTGGAAGATCAAAGTCTCATTCTTTACAAAACATTCTTACTCCGCTTAAACGCAGGCATGTCAACAGATCCAAATTCTGTAGATTGGGTGCATTCCTGCATATGTATCCCTGATGAGCCAAAAAATATAAAGGAAAGGAGGAAGCACTATGTAAACTCTTATTGGATTAGTGGCTATGCAAGAAGAACTAATCGTTGAAAGAAGCAGGGTATGGAACCTGGTTCCAAACCTCAAAACAGACCTGTTAATAGGAACAAGGTGGGTGGTGTTTAGAAATAAGCTAGATGAAACAAGGTCAAAAATCATACGACAAACAAAGCTAGGCTGGTTTGTACAGGGATTTATAACCAAGAAGAAGGGATGATAGACTACATGAAACATTTTGCACCCGTAGCAAGAATTGAGGCAATCAAAATATGATTGCATATGCTGCTCACATGGAATTTTAAACTCTATCAAATGGATGTCAAAAGTGTATTCTTAAATGGTTATATACACAGAAGGGGTGATGTGAGAACACCCCCAGGTTTTGAGAATACCAAGTATCTGATCAGGTATACAAACACTAGACAAAGCACTCATGGGAAGCAAGCACCTAGAGCATGGTTATGATCGATTGTCCACTTTTCTTCCTCACAAACATGGACTACACAAGAGGAGGAAAAATTGATCAACTCATACACTATTTTCGAAAACAAGGTGACGAGCGGTTCATAGTCCAAGTATATGTATTGATGATATCATATTGGAGGAAACAGTGATTCACTTGGAAATAGAATGCTCAAATAATGAATAGTGAATTTGAGATGAATATGATAGGGAGAACTAAACTTCTTTTAGGGACTCCCCCCCCCAAATTAAACAAAACTCCAGCCGGAAATCAATTCATCAAACAAAAAATAAATCAAGAATTACTGAAGAAATATTGATATGAATGAAGCTACGTCAAATGACCACACCTATGGGGACACACAAAGCTTGGAGCGATGAACCAAGGACTCACCGTAAATTGACACGTAGAATATAGAGGTCGATTGGATCAACTCCTATAACCTTACTTCCAGTAGACACGATATAGTGTTCAGTGTTGGTCTTAGCGCACGTTTTTCAAGTCCTACCCACGGAATCACTATTAAAAGACTGTCAAAAGGAATATGAGATAATCTAAAAGCACAATGAACTAGTGCTGTGGTATCCAACTTGGTGGACTCATTTGATCTAAAGGGATTTGCTGATGAAGACTATGCAGGACATTAAATGGTAGATAGAAAAAAGTACCTCTGGGAATGACACACTTCTTGGGGACCAGATCAATATCCTGGGCAACTAGAAAACAAAAAATTTGATTGCTTATCCATGCTGAGGCTGAGATAGTAGCAGCTGCTTCTTGTTGTGCCCAAATCCTTTGGATAAACAGCAGATTAAAGATTTTGATAAAAACGGGGTTGGATTCCCATTATTTGTGATAATATACCAGTGCTTGCGAACATGGCAAAAAAAACCTGGTTTCAACAAAACGTACCAAACCCTAGATATTAGAAATCACTTCATTCATAATAATTTGAGAAAGGGAACATAGATAATGACGGTCTGCAAAACTGAGGATCAAGTGCTGATATTTTCACCAAAGCATAGGAAGAGAATATTTCAGACAAATCGACTTTATTAGGGCTCATCTTTTTAGACTGATTTCTGCTTACAAGTCCTCAGGATATAAGACGGTCAAGTCTAGGTTGGTTCTACAAAATGCTTTACCACTAAGGCAAGGAAAACAAGCATGCAGAAATAAAAAAAAAGGGAACAAAAACCTATTTCTCTTTCTCTCTTTACTTTTAGCCACTTATCTGAAAAAGAGGTGCATACGTCAAAGCACACTTCTCTCGATGTCAATCCCTCCATAAATTACAAAAAACCCCTCGAAGATAACACCAAAAACGTTCCCAATAAACCAGTTTCTCCAAACAAGCAACCAACTCTTTCTCCTCTTTCACTTTTCAGAAAAATCCTCTCCATCACCATGGTTAATCCTCTTGTTGCTTACTCAGACGATGAAAATTCATCTGACAGTGCATCTTCTCAGGGGGAAGAGAACCCTTTCATTGATACAGTACTTGCTCAGGGGGAAGAAAATCAACCCACAATCAAACCGTCTACATCTTCTTCATCCTCCTCCAAATTAGATCAACCTACATCTCCACCACCACCACTCACAGAAACATCTCCACCACCAGTCACAGAGTCACCACATCCACCTGTCATAGAATCACCACCACCACCAGTCAAAGAAACTCCATTACCACCAAACCCAAAAACACCCATACCCACTACCCCAAAAAACCCCTCTTCTTCTCCATCTCACAAACCCACTCCTCAAAATCTACCTAACTCCCCTCTACCATCACCCCCACATTCTCTAAAAATGAAGACATCCTTCTAAGCACACTTCTCCCTAAAAAACCAAGACGGCCAAGAAAACACATTGCAGTAGTTCAAAACAAGTTCGGTCGCACAGGCCAGTAACTAGGAGTGCGAATGGAGTAAACCCAACTGATGGTTTGGTGCAACATCAGTGTGAAGCATCGTCGTCTAGGTTAATAAGTCTCCTGTTCACTCCCGTTTCTCCATGGTTCTTGATTCGGAATCTATGAGTCTTGAGGGTTAAAAATTCTGAAACCCCTCAGTTCAAAGCAAAATCTTCAAAAAGAAAAGAAATGTGGATAAATTTCTCAAAGTTTGGAAAGAAAAAATATTTTAAAACCAAAACCGTTCTTAGGGTAGATTAGAACTTTCATCCTGATTTCTATCCAATGGACATATAGTCAAGCAGGTTGTGAGAGTTACTACGGTTTCAAGGGTGGGAGGAGCTATTTCTTGTACCTAATATTGATTTATTGACAGAAGTAGTAGATTTGTACACCCAAGCTCTAACAATCTTGGAAGGGGATGTGTTGAGTATCTTCTGTGTGAGGGAGTTGAGAGTATTTTTTACAACTAGATTGGGGGGAATTTACATATACCATCTGTGGTTATTAATGAGTATCATTGGGCTTTTGATGAACATTATAGCCTTCCAGCTAAGTTTTCTCAAGGTAGAGTCAATTCTAGGGCCCAGACTGTGTTAAAAGGTATCATGAGATCAGTTCATAAGCTTCTCTTTGATATAGTACATAAGTGAATACTGCCCAGGGGTCACCAACGTCACATTGCTTCCATAAGGGACATGGGACTTATGAAAGCTCTTGAATTTAAAGAACGTATTGACTAGCCCACACTGATCATTAAACACTTTGCTAGAATTGTTGATCCTAAACTAGGTTCTCATCAATTAGCATTTGGGTATCTTTTAACTAGAGTATTTGATGCGTTTGAAGTACCATTGGGAGAAGGAAGGGTGTTGACTCGTGCAAATATGTTTACTCAAACCATTCTTGCTGATTGTGGCATTCCCATGGAGTCGTAGCAGGTTGCTAATGCTTCTCCACGTACATCTGGTCCTGTTGCTCAATTACTCAGGGAACTCAAAGTGGCAGAAGAAAAGTATGCCACTCTTGAATTGGAAAACCAGAATTTGTGTGCTGAACTTCATACTTCAAATGTTGATATATATGCTTACTTCTTCCTCCACCAGCCGTCAATTCTCAACTTTTAAGATATCGTGTTTGCACCTGAATTCTTTTTAATTACTTAACTTTGTGTTGATATTTTCTCTTTGTGTCGGCCAGAACACTTATTTTGCTTTCAACTGGCTGAGCTCACTTGTTGTTGTGGAGGTTTATCTGGTTTGTTTAGCTATTATATGGACTCTTTTTGTTTGTCAAAAGGGGGAAAATTATTTATTAGTGCTTACATGTTTTGTGGTTTTGTCTTCATCAAAAAGGGGGAATATGATAGAATCTGATAATTCTATAAACAGATAAAATTAAAGTTTTGACGATAGACAAGAAATGCAAATATATGAGTTAGAAAGGTTTGCCTGCCAGATTCATCACCAAATTTGTCACAACAAGAAGCCACCTGAACGTGTAGCAGTCACTAAAAGAATACAATTAAGTGTACAAGAGCTAAAGATGCTGAAAATACAAGTTGAGACAAATAAGGAAACCTTAATATATTAAGTAAGGAAGTTGTATAGAAAAAAGATTGTATAATAAAAGGTAAAATCAGTACTCCTTGTTTAACTATAATTACAATTTTTTTTACCTTAATTGATAAGGATTCAAGGCATGATAAGGCAGAAAAAATCTATAAAAAGATTTCAACAACCGCAGATGAAGAGACACTACTTTCACATAGAGAGAAAAGCGCGAGTAGTTATCAAGTAAAATTCTTCAGCTCGATAGTTTGCTAAGTCAGAAGTTTTGAGTTAGAAAGTCTTGAACGTGTAAAACTATTTTCTTGATTTCTTGTTGAGTTGTTAGTTAATTCTTTGTAGCAAGAAGGTAGGTTTGGCTTCTTGTATAGTTGAGCTTTTGTGAGGTTGTAACAAAAGGTGTGTTGGCCTTTTGGGAGATTAGAAGTAGTCGTTATAGTTAATCGAGCGTTGGTTGTAGTGGTAGGTTTTTGATTATTGAGTTGTAATCATAAAATCATCTACTTGAATTAATAAAACGGAATTTTTCCTTCCTTGATTGAGGAAGATTTTTAATTTAACAAGTGTTTGTGTTCTGACTTAAAACCAACTTACAAGAACCTGGTTCTTGTTCTAGGGGATAGGTTTCTTCATAACTGATTTTACTCTTCTAAATCTACCCATTCCCTCTCAATCACTTAAACCTCCAAAATCTCCTAAGTTCATCTTCCCAAAGGATTTTCAAGAAAAGTTAGGGTTCTTCAAGCATTCACTTTCCTTCTCCGGTATAAAGCTTAGATTCATCAAGGTATGCAAAAATTTCTATCGATGGATTTATTCCTTTCATTAAGTCCCAAATTAAGATTTCTCTACTTCTTCCATGATTTCATTCCCAATTTTTAGGATTTTTATATGATTCTACATGGAATCAATTTATTATGATTCAATTGCTTAAATCTCCTAAGTTCATCTTCTTCAAGGATATCTAAGAAAAGTTAGGGTTCTTTAATCTCCTTCTCCAGTATATAAGTTGGAGGGTAGTGAGGAAGTTTCATCATTCAATGGAGTTCTTCTTTCATAGCTCGCAAATTACGATTTCTCACTATTCCTGACGTTCATTCTTAATTTCTAGGGTTTAATATGATTCTATATGGGATCAATTAATTATGATTCAATTGCTTGTATTTGGTCTTATTATACTTGATTTGATTCAATGTACATGTTATCCATGAATTTCATATGAATCCATGTTATTTGCCTATTTTACGATTATGAATATGTTACGAAATTATGCATGTATCATGAAATCGAGAAATTTTATAAATGAAGGATGCTTTTAGATAAAGTATCAAAAGATTTTGTGAAAAAGATTTTTTCTAGTTGAAGTATTCGTATTATGAAAATGATTTGGTGCTTAATATAAGTGTCTTATGAATATGTTAAGAAATCATGATTCTGAAATGAGTTGTTATATGATATGTTGTTTATATTAGGACTGTTATTACTAAATTCTTACTTTTCCAAGTATATAATATGATAATTATAAGGAAAAATTTGTTAATTACACTTCATTTATTATCATATTCTCTTATTTTTTATACTATTTCAAAAAATATCCAAAATCTCTTCTTTTTCTTTCATCATCTCTTTTTTTTGATACATTAACTTGAAATCTGATATCCATGATTTTCTTTCCTTTTTTCACGCCACAAATCTCGCTATAATTACATCAATTAATGTAAGTTTGAATTTTAAATCTTTTTATTTCCAATTAATGATTTCAAATTATTCAATAGGTAGATTTCTTTCCAGCACTTCAATTTCCGATTTCTTTTATCATTATTTTTTAATTTTTTTATCTTAAAAAACAAAAACAAAATTATCTCCGCCCCTGCCCCCATTAAAATCTTATTGAACCTTTGCAATTTTAGAATCATATCGTCGTTGAATTTTTTCTTGAAAAATATTTATTTTCTTTTAATGTATTTACAGTTGAAAACGTCCAAAAAAATAAATTTGACTCGGCCATTCACAGCCTCAACGGTCACAGATACATATTTTTAATGGTATCTCATTCTTTGGAGTCCTAAATTATCTTTGTTATTGTTTATATTGATCTGATAAAGCTATCAATAATCTTTGGTTGTATGCAATGCATCATGTTTCATATTTAAAGGTAGAATATACCTCCTAATGTTGGTTGAATCTTCAATTAGTATTTATCATGTTTTCAATATAAATATACTTGATCCATAAACTTTGTATTATGGTATCACACACAACAATGAAAACTAATTTGGTAAACAATACATGTATAATTGTACTTTTTACATTTAAACTATAGAATTTCTCATACAAAAATAAAATACATAATAATAATGTATTGTACCTATTTTTTTAGTTTTTATACATATTTAAATTTATCTAATGTATCTGATACCTAACATTTACCAAACAATCATGTATTGATATCAAATCTAAATCTTATGACAACATTTTCTTGATTTAATGTAATCTCGAAAAATACAACTTATTTGATTCATACAAAAGAAGTGAAACATAAGAATAACAGAATCAACAGAAATTAAACATGAAATGGCAAAAATGTTCCCGTGACTACAACTTTGGAAAAACAAAGTCTACAAACAAAAATAAGAGTTTTTTGTTGCATAGGTTCTTTTCAAAATTTCTTAGCGGAATAAATTAATTAAATAGAGACTTTTCGTGCTTTAAATTTCAAATACAAACTGAGTTCCTTTGCAATTTCCCTCAATTTATTGGTCAAGACCTTTTTTGAAGTAAAGTATCTTTTACCATATTTTTCTCTTGCATTTTGAAGTTGATCTTCATGATGTGTATCTTTAAATTTTTCGATAATTATGAATAAAAATTGAAAGGATCTTGAATGAACTAGAGAAGAATTTTGAATAACATAATTTTCGATAATCTTGAATCAAAATCGAAAGGATATTCGATTAACTTGAAGATTCGCAAAAGAAATAGTTTGTCCAACAACAATTTCACTTTTATATCCTTCATTACTCACCTAGTTTATCCAAAATTTCGACAAAAGTTTTTATGAAACAATATGAAAGGAAATAATGCAATTTATGGGACATAATATTATTTTCAACTTTTTCCCCCTTAATTAGTGTAACATATGGATAATGTATCAACAATAATTATTTTCAACTTTTTTCTTAATAATGCAATAGATTGTATACATAATGTAATCAACATATGTAAATTCGAATCCTAATTAATGTATCCGAAAGACCTAAAAATATGAATTTGTGTAATTAGAAAAAGAATCAGGGATAGAGTGTAATTAAGAATCCGTACACTATGTGGTGTATGTAGTTATACTTATTAATGCTTATTTTCGTTAGGATTTTTATTTAGTGGCCGAGAGAACTTTTGAATTATATATATATAATATTATATATCTATATCTATATCATATTATATATATAATATATATATAATATATATAGAGGAGAGACAGAGAGAGAGAAGGGCACAAAACACACTAACTATTTTTTTTAATGTCATCTTAAACTACTTATAATAGTGTGTGTTGCATACCTGAATTGTCACTTATTAGATTGAGAAATACGCAGACCCCGATCCTTATTTTCATTTTTTCTACTCTTTCTCATTATCACAGTAGTTTTGATAAGAAGAAGAAAAAAAAGTCTCTCTTTTATTACTCTCATCATGGAGTGTGTACTACATTCTATCATTTATTTAAAAACATTGTCACATTAAAATATTTTATCTTGACGAAAATTAAATAAATTATTAGTATTCTTTAAAGTTAAGAATTAAAGTATTATTCTTTCCCAAAAAATATAAAATAAAATGCAAAAATTTTTTAGACCACACTCCACCGTACTAACCCCTTCCTACACACAATGTATGAACTTTATTTTTTAAAAAAAAATAAAAGTTCCTTAAAAATTTATTACTTCATTCCCCTGGAATTCCTTTAATATATAATTTAGATATTGTTTAAATTTTTTAAAAATAAATAAAAATTTACTCAATTGCACATAATCCTCCGCTTCTAAACCACGAGACATTTTTAAAAATAAAATTTAATTTCTGTTATATTCGATACGCAAGTAAAAAAATATTTTTGATAAAAATATATGTATATATCTAATATTAAATGATAAGTGTAAAAAAAATTAATAAATAAGAGTGGAGGATTAGATGGGGTGTAGTACAATTTATTTTCTAACAATAAAAAGAATATCATTGTTTTGGGATAAGGCACAAGTATCACATTAGACTATAATCGAATCTCACATATACATAACTAAACCAAGGTTCTATTTTTCCTCTAAACTCATGTTGTTTTTATTTTTGTAATTTTGTACACCTTTTGGCTTACATGGCACGCTCCATGACTCCACGCAATTAAGGCGCGTGAGAAATATTTAGATGTCACGTAAGTCAAAAAAGTGTATAAAATTACAAAAAAATGATTTCATGGAGTAATATGACCTTAGTTTAGTTAAAGTGTGTCGCTGATATTTCAATTATAATCTAGAGGGGTACTTGTAACATTTCCCATTTTTTTATAAAGGATTGGAGGAGGGTTGAGGTCTGTATGTTTTTAAAATATTTATAAAAGAAATTTAAGAAAATAAAAGGATGGGGGGTTTGTCGGGTGTGGGGATGATGTGGTGGGGGTAGAATGAGAAATATATTTTAATTTTATTAAAAAAATAATTATTTTTCTTTAAAAAAAATTATTAGGATAATAGCTAATATTAAAAGTTTATTTAATTTTTGTCAAGGTGAAATATTTTATTCATGTTTGATTTCATGTGATAATGTTTTTGTAAATAAAAGATAGAGTGTATGAAACTCAGACTAATAAGTGAGTTATGTATGAAACTAAAAAAGAAAATGGACATAGTTTAGATGTATTTTGACACTTATAATTAATATAATATAATTATTCCTCTCTCTCTCTCTCTCTCTCTCCCTCTCTCTCTCTTATATATATATATATCTTATATATTTATTATAATCATATATATATATATTTTATATATATATATATATATTGATCTTGAATTTATTTTGAATTAAGAAGAGAAATTGCATGTAAACAAACATATACTAGTTAATTAGTCATCATAACTAATTTAGTTAATCACCAATCGCTATCAACACTCAGTGATAATTACCTGGGCTAGAGTTTTCAGTTTTTATAATTCAGATAGTGTATAGTATAATTTGTATAAATTTTGGATAATGTAATTTGTATGTAATATAATTTGTATAACTGTTTAAAGTTCAAATTCTTAGTTAGTATAAATTTGTAATTTTGAGTTTATATAAATATAGTTCAATTATACAAACGTTCCAGCGAATTACACAAAACTACGAATTATACAAATCTGAAAATCATACAAACGAGGCAGCTTAAACTTAGGACCACACCCTGTAAAATATGCAAACTAATATC